>JAYEPQ010000001.1:19139829-19269829 GCA_036321105.1 Dracaena cambodiana
GGTCAGCATAGAGTGAAGGGGACGGCCCTTGATGTTGTGTTGGCAAAGAAAGCGGGTTGTGGGCAGATAAAAGCAGACGTGGGGACTCAGGTCGGGGTGCAGTGTAACAACTGATGGGAGCCATTCCATTTAGGGCGAGCATGATCGTATTTTGGGCGGGCACGAGCGATCTTGTGTCCAAACCGATTGGTCAGATGATGCCTACTGCACTTTTGAGATTAGTCTTCGCTGCCGGTACCAGAATGGACTGGGATGGCATTGAAAGAACGCGAAGCACTATAGGGTCGGTTTTGTTGGGGGTGGGAGAATGACGCGTTGCTTCTTCACAAGCTTATTCCCGCCCCGTTTCCTGTCCGTCCCGATCGGCAGCAGCTGGGTCTCCCCATCTCTCCTCAACTTCCCCCGGTCTTCGGCCCGAGCTGTATGAGGAAAAAACTCGTCCCACGTAAGGTTCGGAGGTCGAGCCCCACCCCCAGCAATAATGGTGCGGCTTAGGTCAACAGAGACGAATAAGATACAGTTCACTCAACGATTGCCTTTGTGTCCCGAACTCCATATGGGTATGGAGCGTTGTTGTTTGCGAGGTCTCGATCATTTACATGGACCCACTTCTCATTCCATTTGTGGTAATTTTATGATTTATAAACCGTCCCTAACGAGCAATCAGTTCATGTTTGAGCATGATGAATCACTTCGTGCCGACCTGTTGCCAATAAACCTTCCTGCCTCATATGAGAATGGAAAACTAGAGCATTTTCTGCATCGGTGGATGAAGAATCACGAGTATAAGAATTTCTGGTTTACGATGTTCCCAAAAAAAAATATTCTTTTTTTCCATTTGAGAAACGACGAGCACGACTGAAGTGGCGATACATACAAATCCATTTACGGATCTATATGTTCTGATTTGAACTTCCAGTTGCTGGTATACCACAATAATGAAACTGCCTTTTCATTTTAGTATTCGGATAGGATTTCTGTTGGCTTCATCGGGAGGCTCGTGTAGTTTGTTACATCAACTCAAAAATTACCAGTTGCATTGGAACCGAGAAAGTTCCATGGAGTTCATAATTGCATAAGACGGAGTCAAAATAGTGGCTTCGGCGCGTCGAGGCTGTAGGAAGTGTCTTGTCTTCCTTACAGATGAAAGTGGTCGTGAGCTTTAGCTAACTTTCTGTATATACGAATGGATTCGACAGATATATGAGCCATAGGGTTCACAAGAATAGGACCTATGATGCTCGGGTGCAAGGCGTTCCGACACCCTATGTGAGATATAGTATACATACTTTTTAACTTTGATGGAAGGAGCCCTTTTGGTCTGGCTTTGTCGCGAGTTGATGGAAGGAGCCCTTTTGGTCTGGTTTAGTATACACACTCATGTTATTTGCGGTAGGGTTCATCTGTTTGTTCACAATAGGAGGGCTCACTGGAATAGTTCTAGCTAATCCTGGCTTTGTATCGGGAGTTGATGGAAGGAGCCCTTTTGGTCTGGCTTAGTATACACACTCATGTTATTTGCTGTAGGGTTCATCTGTTTGTTCACAATAGGAGGGCTCACTGAAATAGTTCTAGCTAATCCTGGACTAGACATTGATCTATATGATTCTTATTATGTGGTTGCACATTTCCATTATGTACTTTCTATGGGAGCCGTTTTTGGTTTATTTGCAAAATTTTACTAATGGGTGGGTAAAATCTTTGGTCGGACATATCCGGAAACTATAGGTCAAATCCATTTTTAGATCACTTCTTTCGGGGTTAACTGACCTTCTTTCCCATGCATTTCTTAAAGCTTTTGGGTATGCCACGGTTCATTCGAGATTATCCATATGCTTATGCCGGATGGAAATCTCTGAGCAGTTTCGGCTCTGAGATATCCGTAGTTGGGATTCGTTGTTTCTTCGTGGTCGTCACAATCACTTTAAGTAATTGAAACAACAAAAAATGTGCTCCAAGTCGTAGGGCTGTTGAACATAATTCAACCACACTTGAATGGATGGTACAAAGTCCTCCAACTTTTCATACTTTTGGAGAAGTTCCAGTTATCAAGGAGATGAAAAGCCAACAGTTCTGAGCGCGAGAGAATTTTGTTCTCTCATCAGTTTGATATATAGTCTGACATTTGTCTTTACACTCCTTATAAAAATATCGATTTATTCTATTGAGAACTGTTAGATCGTGAGACGATCGTCGTTTGTGTGCATGCAAGCAAGCCTGAGCATATTCTTCACCATCAACTAGTGCTCTCCATAAATGAAAAATATTCGTACCTTTCTCTTCCGAAGAGAGGGAAGTACTCCACTTCTGATTGCCTTTCTTTCGAGATTGTTGCATTGGTTGTTCGAGATCTACTTCACTGGCGGATAAATGCCGTCGACAAGATCCCTGCCTCATCCCGCATAGGGCAGACCAAGAGAGATGGCAACTCGACATGGACACTTTTGCCTATCCGAATCGAATGTACTTAGTAGCAAATGACCTTTCAAACCGATGCTACTTGCTGCGACTGTCAAGGCCGTCTCTGTGGCCAAATCACCCAACTTCATGGTATTGACTACGATAAGACATTCAGTCCCGTAGGCAAACAAACCTGTGACAATTTTGACCGTTCTCTCCGTCCTTTGAAACCTCAGTTGCCATTGGTCCTGTCGTCTCTGACGGCACGACCGTCATGTGAAGGAAGATGACGGCTCTATCGAATCTACTTCCGCACAAATCCAATCTTTTCGGGGTTGAAGGAGTAAGCGTAGCTATGAAATCTGCATCTGGCTTGACTGTTGGAAAGCTTTATGTCGGCTTGTCTCGAAGGTTCGAGTGACAGACAGTCTTCTTCTTCTTAGTCTTCTCATCTAAATGGTGTTTCGATTCAGCAGAACCTATAGGAGTAATAAATGGATTCCGTATGGTATAGGTGTGGGGAAGGCATAGAGCAGTAGCAGTCTGGAATTTTCTTGTTGCAGAATCGACTCTGAATGCTGTTCATGACATGGTTAACAGTGAAAAAGAATAGCGATTGTTGAATCAGTTTGCTCTTTCGACTGTGATTGCTCTTGTGAAGCTCTGAGGTGAAGTTTTCTTCCTTTACTGTCAGGAGTAGGAGTGAAGGCGATGATCCGACTTTCAATCGAGTGACTAGCATGCTTAGTAATACATAAGTATCATTTTCTGAACCATCAATTCCGAGGGGATCTGTTCTTGTTTAGGATCAAATCATGAGCTTGAAGGAGAGCTATTATATCAGTGGCTTCAAGCCTTTTGAAGAAGTCTTTCAGCTGAGAGTCTTCTATCATCTGTTGCTGATTCAGATTTATCATTTTCTGAACCGTCAATTCTGCTTCAAGCTGTCGAGCCTTTTCACTATGTACTTGGCATTGCTCAAGTAAATTGCAAAACTCAGGGATAGGTAGGCTGACTAGGTCGGAGAGCTCCATGTCTTGAATAATATTCCTGAGGTGTTGTTGATCTTGAGAGGCTCATGTGAACCAGTCTCCCATTCTTTGACTTAAAGCTGAACTTTGAGTTGTTACAGAATAATTGCATAATTCTGCAACAGTCTTTGTAATCATTTCTGATCTTTCTTTCTCCTGATTGTAACGAGAAAACATAGATAGAACCATCTGTTCTATCTGGGTTAGCCAGTATTTAGAAGAAGCAAAGTCATTGGATTGGATGGCGCGGTACCACCCATTTAATTTATTGTAAATGTATTCATTAGAACCTTTGAGTTCTAAATACCAATCTCTTACCACCGCAGCTGCGAATGGTTTGGACTGCTGTTGTAGTCTTCTTTGGGCTGCTGTAATATTGCTGTAAGATTGTGAAGAGATAGATGGAGAGGTTACTGGCAAAGCTGTCATGCCAGGTTGTGGAAAAGATGTCGCTCCCATTTCTGGGGTTTGAGTAGCTCCTGTTGTTGTATTACTAGATCCTCCCATTGCTGGGGTGTGTGAAATTTCTCCCTTTGCAGGGGTGCCTCCCAATTTTGGGGTCTTGGCTTCCGCCTTTGTCTTTTTGGTTGTAGCTTGCCAAACTTCGTCTTGGCGTGATTTAGCCTTCCCAACCATTTGCTTTAACTTTTGAATTCTTTCTTCGTCCATTAGGGACGAGTGAGAAGATCTGCACGAAAATTAGTATGACCGGGAATATATTTAACATCATATTGATAAATTTCTAAATATAAAGCCATTCTTATTCGTCTAATATTTTCTTCTGGATTGTTTATTGTTTTTTTTTTAAAAAATTGTGATACTGCTTTATTATCAGTTTCTATTATAAACTGGCGATTAAGTAAATAAAATTTTAAACTTTTTATTGCTAATTTAATAGCTAATAATTCTTTGTCATAGGTAGAATATTTCTGTTGAGATTTTGCAAATTTTCCAGAAGTATAGGCGACTATTTCTTTTTGTTTTGCTATTAAGATTCCTTCTTATCCTACTGTATGAAGAAAGGTTATAAATAAAGACTGAAGGAGAAGGGCAGGGGCATAGAGTTTTCTTTCCTTCTTTTTTTTAAATCTCTCTTGTTCTTCCTGAGTTCTTAAAGTTTTTCAGTTTTCTCTTTTAATTTCTGTGAATTGTCTGCTGCTGTGAATAGTCTGCGCAACTGGTATCAGAGCCCCCTTATTTTGTCTTTACCTAACTTTTCTAAAACGTTTGAGATTAAATGTGATGCTTCAGGTATTGGCATAGGCGCAGTTCTTATGCAGGAGGGACGACCAATTGCTTACTTCAGAAAGAAATTAAGCGGGACAGCCTTAAACTATCCGACTTATGACAAGGAGTTGTATGCATTGGTTCGAGTTTTGGAGACATGGCAGCATTACCTATGGCCTAAGGAGTTTGTGATTCACACTGATCATGAGTCCTTGAAACACTTGAAGGGCCATCACAAGCTAAATAAAAGGCATGCTCGTTGGGTAGAATTCATTGAGACATTTCCATATGTCATCCGGTATAAGCAAGGTAAGGAGAATGTGGTCGCCGATGCACTTTCTCGCAGTTATGCATTATTCTTTACACTTGATGCAAAATTACTTGGTTTCGAACATATTAAAAGTTTATACATTGATGACCACGAATTTTGTGAAGAGTACCAAGCTTGTGAGAAAAAAACTTGTGGTAAGTTCTTTAGACATGATGGGTTCTTATTTTGAGAAAATAAGTTAGGTGTGCCTAACTGTTCTTTGAGGCATTTGTTAGTGCAGGAATCCCATAGAGAGGGATTAATGGGACATTTTGGGGTTGCTAAGACCTTAGCTATTTTGCAGGAACACTTCTATTGGCCACACATGAAACGAGATGTTGAGCGAATTTGTGGCAGATGTGTCACATGTAGGCAAGCTAAATCCAGAATGCAGCCCAACGGTTTGTATACTCCTTTGCCCCTTCCTAGTGAGGCTTGGATTGATATTTCAATGGACTTTGTGTTATGAATACCTAGGACTAAACGTGGAAGAGATTCGATTTTTGTGGTTGCATATAAGAACAGAGAGATTTCCGGCGCAAAGACGTTCCAAACTACTTCCAAGAGGGGATGGTCCTTTCCAAGTTCTAGAGCGCATCAATGACAATGCTTACAAGCTAGATTTGCCCGGTGAGTACAATGTTAGTGCTACTTTCAATGTTACTGATTTGAGTCCTTTTGATGTAGGTGATGATTTGAGGGCAAATCCTTTTCAAGAGGAGGGGAATGATTTAAATAATGGCATGACTACAAACGAGCCAGTTCGAGTTCCAACTGGGCCGGTTACAAGAGCACGAGAAAAGAAATTCAAGGATGCACTTAATAGATTGATTCAAGAGATTTGGGTTCAAGCAAATTCGTGGATGCCCATTGAGCATGTTTCACGCGTTCAACAAGGATGCATCAACATGATTCAACTACTAGAAGAATCCGGTCAAAGCTGATTGTTTCCTTTTGTTTTGTTTCTATTTCTAGAAATTTTCTTGTATTGATCAGCCAAATTAAGGGGCTGATTGTTTCCTTTTGTTTTGTTTCTATTTCAAGAACTTTTCTTGTATTGATCAGCCAAATTAAGGGGCTGATTGTTTCTTTTTGTTTTGTTTCTATTTCTTAAACTTTCCTTGTAGGAACTTTCCTTGCATTTTTTTAGCCTATAAATAGGCGTCTAATGGAATAGAAGGGATACAGTTTACAGATAATTGATGAGTTTATTCTCTTTGGTTCTTTGAAGAACTATTCGAACTTATCGGAATTCTTCCGTAGCGTTCTTTTTTTTAAATCTCTCTTGTTCTTTCTGAGTTCTTAAAGTTTTTCAGTTTTCTCTTTTAATTTCTGTGAATAGTCTGCTGCTGTGAATAGTCTGCGCAACTGGTATCAGAGCCTTGTGCTTCGATCTTCTTTTTTTGTAAGTATTCTTCTTACAGCCATGTCTGGCTAAACTGTTTAGGCATGTTATTTTTTTAATTTCTTAAGCAAACTAGATATTAGTATCTTACACAATGAGGTAGGAAACGAATCATAGCTGTGCTCTCTCTCTCTGAAGCCATGTAATAGGCTCGTGGTGGACTAAGTCCGTGATGGACTGATAGATCCTTGCTGCTGAACCCTAAGATGAAAGCCACTCTTAGAGGTTATATGTGCCGGAGAGAACAGGGTCAAAGCGATACTAATATCCAGCTAACTAAAGAAAGATAGAAAATAGCATGTCTAGTTTATCAAAATTTCTCTAAGTATGTCTAGATCTTTAGTATTACCAGAAAGTTATGAATGCCCTTTCAATTTAAATTCACATGAACATAGTATACATCTTCCATGTAATGGTTCTACTGAACAACAAAATAGCATGTTAAATTATTTAAGCGATCAATTATATCTTGTATCTCAGAAACTATCTACCTTACAAATGTTTTTAAGCTTTCCTACTTTCTCTTCTAAAGAAAGATTTGGATCTATTCGTATGATAAAAACATCTTCAAAATCTTTAAAAAGTATTGATCCAAAAGAAATAGATTATCAGAAATATTTGCAATATAAACTTTTGCAAACAAGAGAATTAAATGGAAAAATAGATTCTAAAGAACTTTTTGATTTTTATGAAAAATATTCTGCTTCAATAAAATTCTTTTCTACAGAACGATCTTCTGAAAAATCTTCTGATGATAGCTTTGTTTCTGTTGAAAGCTCTTTTGATGATGTGTTATCCATACCCTCTAACGAGGAGACATACATACCCTCTAACGAGGAGACATACATACCCTCTAACGAGGAGAAAAATATATCCTCTAACGAGGAACAATATATATCCTCTAGCGAGGAAGAATTATATATAAATATGGAACATGGAGAATCCTCCATAATTACTCATCATGGAAGGAGAAATCCTCCACCTCCTCACCAACCACAAGAAGGTACAGATGATAATATGTATCATAGCGATACTGTGGAATCCTATATTGATTCTTATATATTTAAACAAAGTAAAAGGCATCTTGGATCAACAAAGAAGGATTCAAGAACAAAATATTATACGCCTACCAACTAGTTATTTTGGTCTTTCAAATGTTGGATCTTGAAACAAATTCTCAACTACATATTTATCTTCCTATGACTATATCACTTTCTGATGAACACCAACGCTTTACTATTCATACTCTCTTAGATTCAGGAGCAGAAACTAGCCTAATTCAAAAAGCATTCATCCCTCATCAATTTTGGGTACCATTAGCAAAAAATGCAAAATTACACGATTTCATGGGTAGACCTGTTTTAGTTACCCATAAAGCAAAATTATCAGTATCTTTCCCTGATATTCACAATCAACATCATCACTATATCTTTGAATTCGCCTTATTACCTATTGATTTCGACATCGATTGTTTAGTCGGTATGAATAATCTACACCATTATGCTCCTTTTAATACACATTACTTTACATTTGACAATCATCCTATCCCTCGTGTGCATTTTCCTATACCTTTAGCACCCTCTTTCACGCCAGCCCAGCGTGGTGATGATACTACTACTAATACTTTTTATACATATTCAATATCAACAATATCTGACACGGAAACTATTGTACATAGTCTCTTAAAACCTTTATATTCAAACAATCTTTTACTACATTTTAATAAAGCTCCAAGATATTGTTCCTTAACAATTCTAGAACAATATAAAAATACAAAAATAAGAGTAAATAGTATTATGGTATCTCCTTATGACAGAAAGGAATTCTAAGAACAAATAAAAGAATTAGTAGACTTAAAATTAATACGACCCAGTACAAGTCCTCACTCTTCTCCTGCATTTATGGTAAGAAACCATGCAGAACAAAAAAGAGGAAAAGAAAGAATGGTTATCAATTACAGAAAATTAAATAGCTATACAAAATTTGATGGCTATTTTATACCATCAGCTAAACAATTAATAAAACAAGTTCAGGGATCAAAATACTATAGTAAATTTGATGCTAAGTCAGGATTCTGGCAAATAAAACTAGCTAATACAGAATCTATAGAATTAACAGCATTCAGTTGTCCTCAAGGCCATTACGAATGGTTAGTAATGCCTTTTGGTTTAAAAAATGCACCTCAAGTATTTCAAAAATGGATGAACTCTATATTTGGACACTTATCATTTGTAGTTGTTTATATAGATGATATTCTCGTCTTTTCTCACAACTTAGATGAGCATAAACAACATTTACTACAAGTTGCAAAATTACTATTAGAAAACGGAATTATATTAAGTCCAAAAAAGATTTGTTTATTCAAAACAAAAGTTGAATTTTTAGGAAAATATATAAAAGAAGGACAAATAGAATTGCAGCAACATATATATACAAAGTTAAAAGAGTTTCCTAAAACATTTAAGACATTAAAACAGTTACAAAGTTTTTTGGGATTATTAAACTACGGTAGGAAATTTATTCCTCACCTATCTGAGTTAGTACAGAATCTACAAGAAAAATTAATATTAGAACAGTCAAAATACAAAGTAGAAAATTGTGAGCAACCCAGAAGATGGAACACAGACAGAATAAATATTCAGTTATCTCCTGTTGAAGAAAAGGAAATAGAAAAAATTAAACAAATGGTTACTAAACAACCTATTCTTTATTTTCCTAAAGATGAAGAATTAGTGACACTTCAAACTGATGCTTCAGACTTATTCTGGGCAGGAATCTTAATAGCAAAACAACAAGAAATAGTCGCTCATACTTCTTGAAAATTTGCAAAACCTCAACAGAAATATTCTACCTATGACAAAGAATTATTAGCTATTAAATTAGCAATAAAAAGTTTAAAAATTTATTTACTTAATCGCCAGTTTATAATAAAAACTGATAATAAAGTAGTATCACAATTTTTGAAAAAAAGAACAATAAACAAACCAGAAGAAAATATTAGACGAATAAGAATTGCTTTATATTTAGAAATTTATCAATATGATTTTAAATATATTCCCGGTCATACTAATTTTCTTGCAGATCTTCTCACTCGTCCCTAATGGACGAAGAAAGAATTCAAAAGTTAAAGCAAATGGTTGAGAAGGCCAAATCACGCCAAGACGAAGTTTGGCAAGTTACAACCAAAAAGACAAAGGTGGAAGCCAAGACCCCAAAATTGGGAGGTACCCCTGCAAAGGGAGAAATTTCACACACCCCAGCAATGGGAGGATCTAGTAATACAACAACAGGAGCTACTCAAACCCCAGAAATGGGAGCGACATCTTTTCCACCACCTGGCATGACAGCTTTGCCAGTAACCTCTCCATCTACCTCTTCACAATCTTACAGCAATATTACAGCAGCCCAACGAAGACTACAACAGCAGTCCAAACCATTCGCAGCTGCTGTGGTAAGAGATTGGTATAATTTAGAACTCAAAGGTTCTAGTGAATACATTTACAATAAATTAAATGGGTGCTACCGCGCCATCCAATCCAATGACTTTGCTTTTTCTAAATACTGGCTAATCCAGATAGAACAGATGGTTCTATCTATGTTTTCTCGTTACAATCAGGAGAAAGAAAGATCAGAAATGATTACAAAGACTGTTGCAGAATTATGCAATTATCTGTGACAACTCAAAGTTCAGCTTTAAGTCAAAGAATGGGAGACTGGTTCACAGGAGCCTCTCAAAATCAACAACACCTCAGGAATATTATTCAAGACATGGAGCTCTCCGACCTAGTCAGCCTACCTATCCCTGAGTTTTGCTATTTACTTGAGCAATGCCAAGTACATAGTCAGCTTGAAGCAGAATTGACGGTTCAGAAAATGATAAATCTGAATCAGCAACAGATGATAGAAGACTCTCAGCTGAAAGACTTCTTCAAAAGGCTTGAAGCCACTGATATAATAGCTCTCCTTCAAGCTCATGATTTGATCATAAATAAGAACAGATCCCTTCGGATCATTACTTGTTTTCAGGATATTAAAAATTGCAGCAAAGCTATCACCACCGGCTTGGTACACAAAATCTTTATAAATTCAAATCATCCAGAGGAATATGAAGATGTGCTACCACCTCTCTGTGTCAACAGAATAAAGGCCGATGCAACAAAATATCAGGCCAGCTTTTTCTGCGGCATTTGGAGCATTTGGGAAGAGCGTAAATATCTAAAGCTATTTCCTTCTGTACAAATGTGGGAATTACACATGGATAAGATAGAACAGATGGTTCTATCTATGTTTTCTCGTTACAATCAGGAGAAAGAAAGATCAGAAATGATTACAAAGACTGTTGCAGAATTATGCAATTATTCTGTGACAACTCAAAGTTCAGCTTTAAGTCAAAGAATGGGAGACTGGTTCACAGGAGCCTCTCAAAATCAACAACACCTCAGGAATATTATTCAAGACATGGAGCTCTCCGACCTAGTCAGCCTACCTATCCCTGAGTTTTGCTATTTACTTGAGCAATGCCAAGTACATAGTGAAAAGGCTCGACAGCTTGAAGCAGAATTGACGGTTCAGAAAATGATAAATCTGAATCAGCAATAGATGATAGAAGACTCTCAGCTGAAAGACTTCTTCAAAAGGCTTGAAGCCACTGATATAATAGCTCTCCTTCAAGCTCATGATTTGATCCTAAACAAGAACAGATCCCTTCGGATCATTACTTGTTTTCAGGATATTAAAAATTGCAGCAAAGCCATCACCACCGGCTTGGTACACGAAATCTTTATAAATTCAAATCATCCAGAGGAATATGAAGATGTGCTACCACCTCTCTGTGTCAACAGAATAAAGGCCTATGCAACAAAATATCAGGCCAGCTTTTTCTGTCGCATTTGGAGCATTTTGGAAGAGCGTAAATATCTAAAGCTATTTCCTTCTGTACAAATGTGGGAATTACACATGGATAGTTATATCCCTTCAGAAGCTTGCAATACACAACCAGTCCTTGATTTACCAGAAGAAATTAAGAAAGCTGCAGAAGAGTTCTTTCATGAAGCCTATCAGAAGGCTTTAATCGGAGCTCATTCTATTACTATTGACAACAATATACTTTTATATGATTTTATCGGATCATTCGAAGCCAGTGAAACCCGCATTCCAAAAGTCTTAGCTTTCCTTTCAAGTCTACAACTGGGGAAGAATGGGTCTAAAGCTAAACATGAATTTTATGAAGACCTAGAAAGACTTGAAGATGAAAATCTCGGGGGTACTGACAATAATCAGAATGATATCCGAGATGATATGGATGAAGAAGCTCTTTAGAATATTATGCAAGATTAAAGCGTGGTGGGACCATGCTTGCCGACACCACCAGATTCATCCCTATAAGAGAAAACTGGCTCTGATACCAGTTGCGCAGACTATTCATAGCAGCAGACTATACACAGAAATTAAAAGAGAAAACTGAAAAACTTTAAGAACTCAGGAAGAACAAGAGAGATTTAAAAAAAAGAAGGCAAGAAAACTCTATGCCCCTGCCCTTCTCCTTCAGTCTTTATTTATAACCTTTCTTCATACAGTAGGATAAAAAGGAATCTTAGTACAGGAATACACAATAATTGTGGCTACAGAAAGGAGTACAATAATTGCCAAAACAACTCAGTTTTCTCTTATAGGGATGAATCTGGTGGTGTCAGAAAGCATGGTCCCACCACGCTTTAATCTTGCATAGTATTCTGAAGAGTTTCTTCATCCATATCATCTCAGATATCATTCTGAATATTGTCAGTACCCCCGAGATCTTCATCTTCAAGTCTTTCTAGGTCTTCATAAAATTCATCTTTAGCTTTAGACCCATTCTTCCCCAGTTGTAGACTTGAAAGGAAAGCTAAGACTTTTGGAATGCGGGTTTCACTAGCTTCGAATGATCCGATAAAATCATATAAAAGGATATTATTGTCAATAGTAATAGAATGAGCTCCAATTAAAGCCTTCTGATAGGCTTCATGAAAGAACTCTTCTGCAGCTTTCTTAATTTCTTCTGGTAAATCAAGGACTGGTAGTGTATTGCAGACTTCTGAAGGGATATAACTATCCCTGTGTAATTCCCACATTTGTACAGAAGGAAATAGCTTTAGATATTTACGCTCTTCCCAAATGCTCCAAATGCGACAGAAAAAGCTGGCCTGATATTTTGTTGCAAAGGCCTTTATTCTGTTGACACAGAGAGGTGGTAGCACATCTTCATATTTCTCTGGATGATTTGAATTTATAAAGATTTCGTGTACCAAGCCAGTGGTGATGGCTTTGCTGCAATTTTTAATATCCTGAAAACAAGTAATGATCCGAGGGGATCTGCTCTTGTTTAGGATCAAATCATGAGCTTGAAGGAGAGCTATTATATCAGTGGCTTCAAGCCTTTTGAAGAAATCTTTCAGCTGAGAGTCTTCTATCATCTGTTGCTGATTCAGATTTATCATTTTCTGAACCGTCAATTCTGCTTCAAGCTGTCGAGCCTTTTCACTATGTACTTGGCATTGCTCAAGTAAATAGCAAAACTCAGGGATAGGTAGGCTGACTAGGTCGGAGAGCTCCGTGTCTTGAATAATATTCCTGAGGTGCTGTTGATCTTGAGAGGCTCCTGTGAACCAGTCTCCCATTCTTTGACTTAAAGCTGAATTTTGAGTTGTCACAGAATAATTGCATAATTCTGCAACAGTCTTTGTAATCATTTCTGATCTTTCTTTCTCCTGATTGTAACGAGAAAACATAGATAGAACCATTTGTTCTTTCTGGGTTAGCCAGTATTTAGAAGAAGCAAAGTCATTGGATTGGATGGCGCGGTAGCACCCATTTAATTTATTGTAATTGTATTCATTAGAACCTTTGAGTTCTACATTATACCAATCTCTTACCACCGCAGCTGCGAATGGTTTGGACTGCTGTTGTAGTCTTCGTTGGGCTGCTGTAATATTGTTGTAAGATTGTGAAGAGGTAGATGAAGAGGTTACTGGCAAAGCTGTCATGTCAGGTGGTGGAAAAGATGTCGCTCCCATTTTTGGGGTTTGAGTAGCTCCTGTTGTTGTATTACTAGATCCTCCCATTACTGGGGTGTGTGAAATTTCTCCCTTTGCGGGGGTACCTCCCAATTTTGGGGTCTTGGCTTCCGCCTTTGTCTTTTTGGTTGTAGCTAGCCAAACTTCGTCTTGGCGTGATTTGGCCTTCTCAACCATTTGCTTTAACTTTTGAATTCTTTCTTCGTCCATTAGGGACGAGTGAGAAGATCTGCAAGAAAATTAGTATGACCGGGAATATATTTAACATCATATTGATAAATTTCTAAATATAAAGCAATTCTTATTCGTCTAATATTTTCTTCTGGTTTGTTTATTGTTCTTTTATTCAAAAATTGTGATACTGCTTTATTATCAGTTTCTAGTATAAACTGGCGATTAAGTAAATAAATTTTTAAACTTTTTATTGCTAATTTAATAGCTAATAATTCTCTGTCATAGGTAGAATATTTCTGTTGAGGTTTTGCAAATTTTCCAGAAGTATAGGCGACTATTTATTTTTGTTTTGCTATTAAGATTCCTGCCCAGAATAAGTCTGAAGTATCAGTTTGAAGTGTCACTAATTCTTCATCTTTAGAAAAATAAAGATTAGGTTGTTTAGTAACCATTTGTTTAATTTTTTCTATTTCCTTTTCTTCAATAGGAGATAACTGAATATTTATTCTGTCTGTGTTCCATCTTCTGGGTTGCTCACCATTTTTTACTTTGTATTTTGACTGTTCTAATGTTAATTTTTCTTGTAGATTCTGTACTAACTCAGATAGGTGAGGAATAAATTTCCTACCGTAGTTTAATAATCCCAAAAAACTTTGTAACTGTTTTAATGTCTTAAATATTTTAGGAAACTCTTTTAACTTTGTATATATATGTTGTTGCAATTCTATTTGTCTTTCTTTTATATATTTTCCTAAAAATTCAATTTTGTTTTGAATAAACAAATCTTTTTTGGACTTAATATAATTCCGTTTTCTAATAGTAATTTTGCAACTTGTAGTAAATGTTGTTTATGCTCATCTAAGTTGTGAGAAAAGACGAGAATATCGTCTATATAAACAATTACAAATGGTAAGTGTCCAAATATAGAGTTCATCCATTTTTGAAATACTTGAGGTGCATTTTTTAAACCAAAAGGCATTACTAACCATTCGTAATGGCCTTGAGGACAACTGAATGCTGTTAATTCTATAGATTCTGTATTAGCTAGTTTTATTTGCCAGAATCCTGACTTAGCATCAAATTTACTATAGTATTTTGATCTCTGAACTTGTTTTATTAATTGTTCAGCTGATGGTATAAAATAGCCATCAAATTTTGTATAGCTATTTAATTTTCTGTAATTGATAACCATTCTTGCTTTTTCTCTTTTTTGTTCTGCATGGTTTCTTACCATAAATGCAAGAGAAGAGTGAGGACTTGTACTAGGTCGTATTAATTTTAAGTCTACTAATTCTTTTATTTGTTCTGAGAATTCCTTTTTGTCAAAAGGAGATACCATAATACTATTTACTCTTATTTTTGTATCTTTATATTGTTCTAGAATTGTTAAGGAACAATATCTTGGAGCTTTATTAAAATGTAGTAAAGGATTGTTTGAATATAAAGGTTTTAAGAGACTATGTACAATAGTTTCAGTGTCAGATATTGTTGATATTGAATATGTATAAAAAGTATTAGTAGTAGTATCATCATCACGCTGGGCTGGCGTGAAAGAGGGTGCTAAAGGTATAGGAAAATGCACACGAGGGATAGGATGATTGTCAAATGTAAAGTAATGTGTATTAAAAGGAGCATAATGGCGTAGATTATTCATACCGACTAAACAATCGATGTCGAAATCAATAGGTAATAAGGCGAATTCAAAGATATAGTCATGATGTTGATTGTGAATATCAGGGAAAGATACTGATAATTTTGCTTTATGGGTAACTAAAACAGGTCTACCCATGAAATCGTGTAATTTTACATTTTTTGCTAATGGTACCCAAAATTGATGAGGGATGAATGCTTTTTGAATTAGGCTAGTTTCTGCTCCTGAATCTAAGAGAGTATGAATAGTAAAGCATTGGTGTTCATCAGAAAGTGATATAGTCATAGGAAGATAAATATGTAGTTGAGATTTTATTTCAAGATCCAACATTTGAAAGACCAAAAGAACTAGTTGGTAGGCGTATAATATATTGTTCTTGAATCCTTCTTTGTTGATCCAAGATTTTTTGTGTTCGTCCTTCTAAAGGTGTATTTTCTAAATTATCTATTATAGAAGTACTTGGTATACTTGGTTCTAAATGTAAAGTAGTATTTCTGAAATCAGTGGAACTTAGACTTCTAGGAATAGTTGGATTTATAAATGTGAAATAGTATTTCCAGAAGCAATAAAAGTTTCTATGGGAAGTTGTGTTTTTAGTTTTAATGTTTTTAAAAACACTTGCATTTCATTGTCATATCTTAGATGTTTAATATTGACTAATTTTGGTTGGATAATTTTTCCATTACCAACTTCATAAAGTTTGATAAATTGAGATGGTGTAATAGATCTAAATGTAGACGTTTCGTTTAGTGCCAAGCAGTATTCCCATTGGATTCCCAAAACTTTTGATCCGAGGAACATCTCTATTCCTTTGAGATTTATAGATAGAGTGCATGCTTTTTCTATATTGATGTCATTTAGACTGATACAAAAATCTGGATGTATATTAACACCAAATATTCTGTTAGCTAAATTTGATTTTGCTCCTCCTAGTATACTATTTAGAGGATTATTTATAATTCTTTCATCGCAACAGATTATCATAACAGGTGTATCAATTCCTGATCTAAATAGACCAGTTATCTTTATTTGTATTAGACCAATATGTAAATATTTCTTTTTTGGATATTTTTGTTTTAATTTTTCAATCTGTGTTAGATTTAGTATTTTTATAGAAGTGAAATCTTCATCTCCTTTTAATTCTATATTTCCTTGCATGCGTTCAAAAATATATGTATTTTTGTTTGACCATAATGACTTAAATTTTGATTGTAGATTATATACTTCATTAGGTTTTGCATGAGGTATTGAAAGTTTCAATCTTTCAATATCTTCATCTGTAATTTCATATTGTTCACTTTGACTATTGTTAATACTTGTATTATGAGTTTCTAGGGGTTCTATTTCTGATAGTGTATTCATATATATACCTAAATCTTCTATTTCAGAAGATGAAGGAAAGCTTTTGTCATATACAGTTTCTACTTCGTATATGGTAGAAGTTTCACTAGGAATTTCTTCAATAGTTCCTAAATGTATATCATATGATTCTAAATCTTGTAACCATACTGTTTTTATATTGACAGTACATTAATAAGAATAATGGCCTTCCTTTCTGCATTTGAAACATTTACAATTCTTTTTAGGATTGAATTTATTACTTTTGATAAACTTTCATTTTTTATATTTTTTTGACTTTCTATATTTGTCTTTATATTCTGGTTTCCATTTTTTCTTAGAAACCTTATATCTCTTTCTTTTATATTTTGGCTTATAATCGTGTTTATATTTATGTTTCTTATAATGTTTTTTATGCCTTTTCTTATAAGGAAAATAAGATTTATTGTATCCATAAGTTGGAGGACAACCAAATTGGTAATTAATATCTGGGTCATATTTGGGACAACAGGATGTTGTTATGTCAAATTTATGTATATATTTTAAAAGATGATTATTTGCTTTTTGCAATTGGCAAGTCTTTTTTACTGTTTCCATACAAGCCATTTTTAAGGCACCTGTATTGTGTGGAATGCCTCCTGCTCTAAGGTTATTATATTTTTTCTCAATCATGGTATCCCAAGGCATTGGTAATTTAGAAAAGAAAGCAGTTATTCAGAATTCCTTCTTTTCTAAAGTATTTAGCTTCAATATATAACTTATATATTGATTTGTAAATTTCTCGAGATAGCATATATTATATAGTTTCATTTTTAATAACATATTTTCATCTATTCCTTCGGCTGTAATATCCTCGCCTGTTAAATCAGCATATAATAATTTGCAAATACTATGTAAAGCCATTTTTCTAGTACTATGACTATTTAAAGCTAATATTTCAGCAGGGCATAGTTTTTCATATTGTGTTAACCATCTTAGGGCTATTCCTTGCCAATATCCGCAAGAAAGTAATACGAAGTCTTTATGTGTTACCGTATCAGGTATTTAGGTAGATGTTCCTACCATTAACTGTTCCCAATTTACTATGTAATCTCTTAATTCGTTTGCTGGTATATAGTCTATATTAAATATTAGATTTACTGTTGCTCCAGGATGTCTTTTACATTGTCTGAATATATAAGAATCAACATAGGATTCAGCAGTATCTCTATGATACATATTATCATATGTACCTTCTTGTGGTTGGTGAGGAGGTGGAGGATTTCTCCTTCCATGATGAGAAATTATGGAGGATTCTTCATGTTCCATATTTATATATAATTCTTCCTCGCTAGAGGATATATATTGTTCCTTGTTAGAGGATATATTTGTCTCCTCGTTAGAGGGTATGTAAGTCTCCTCGTTAGAGGGTATATATGTCTCCTCGTTAGAGGGTATATATGTCTCCTCGTTAGAGGGTATGGATAACACATCATCAAGATTAAGGCTAAGATTTCAGATTAAAGTTGAGATTAGAGAAAACCTCCGACACCATTCTCCATCACCATCATTTCCCATCGCCATCATCCTCCATCAACATCATCCACCTTCCTTCTTATCCTCTCCACCATTTTTCCGGTCTTGTGGCACCCAATCCGACCGCTTGTATAGTTCCATCACATATGTATAATTAGTGTGTGACAGTAGTAATAGTGTGAGAGTGTGCTTGTATTTTTCCTTTTAGTAGTTGTTAACCCGTGGTATCGGAGCTCAGCCGGTTCCTTTTTGGGCGGTAGAGATTTACAGTCTGTACAGAGTTTCTCCAGTACTGTTCCAGTATGTATTGTACATTTTGAATTATTGTAAAGTAGTTTGTATTTATTTTGGTATGTTAGATAAGTTTTATGTATATTTATTGATAATTTTATACATGATAGTTTGTATTTACTTTGGTGTTGGTGTGTTAGATCAGTATGTATATGGTGACAAATTAATTATAAGACGGATTGTTGCTCTCTCATAACTTATATTGGTATATCATAGTTTTATTCAAAGTGTCCCCTGCTAGAATTGAGTAACCTTAAAGCCTTGATTCCTTAGTGATCGTTTTGTTGCCGCGGATAGACATTTGTAGGGTGACACTCAGGAGGTGGTTTTAGGCACCATAGGTAACTCAGAGCTAGCTATCCACCGCCATCTTAGATGACTACCGATGTCATTTATTGGGAATGTGAGATCTATGAAACGTATTATAGTTTAGATGACACCATGTATCATGATGATATAATATACACCCCAAAGTATTCCGAACAAAAATCTTATGAAACACCTTTTAATTTATCTAGTACTATGTATTGTGATGATAAAACGTATAAACCAAAGTATTCTAAAAAATAATTTGATGAGGTAGTTCGAATAGAATATTGGAAATAACAGAGTAAAAATCCTGACTTAACTGCAAAAGAGATAAAAGACAATACACCTGAAAAGATATATAAAAAATTTAAAAGTTTACTAAGTCATTTTGGATATAAGTTGAACCAAGAAAAGGTCGAACCTAGTGCCATAAACAAAGTTACTGATGAGAATAAAAAGGTGAAGAAAGAAAACTGATAGTAATCTCCCTAGAGAAGAGAAAAATGGATGTAGCAACCTATCACAAGTCAGTGACCAATAAAATAATAATGAGGCAATTGAAGATGATAATAATAACCTAAGTGGTTCCTCACAGTCTGAAAATCTAATGAAGAATAGTTATCAAGGAGGTAAATATGAGATAGAGAGAATAAATGAAGAATTCATTTTAAGTTCTGAAGAATCTTTTAACAAAAAAGAAGAGTGTACGATAGGATACGATGAAATAATTTATGTTCTAGATCAAGGAAAAGAAATAAAGGTGATAATAGAAAAGTTAGATCACATTGACAGTTTAGAAACCAATTCAAAACAACAAAGACCAAGTCAACAAATTGATATGATGCAAGTCGAGAAAATATACTCCAAACAAGAATATGACTTGATAATAAAACTGATTAATTGTTAGAAAGAACTATATAAATATTCGAAACGCACTATTTAGGAGAAAAACCATCTAGTAAATAGGATATAAGAGCTGTACCTCCAGTATAAAGATTTGTTACACCATTTTGAGTTTGACCCTGGGATATACAAATTGGATAAAGATTTAAAAAATGAGAGCATCAGGAATTCAAGGAATAAAGACTATGAGGAGACTATACATGATAAGTACAAGACAGAATCTGAAGAGAATAACAAATCTGACAATGAACAGATATATGTCAGGTAAGGTAGTAAATCCTCAAATGACTCGAGTGATTTACAAATAAAAGGAAATATGAGGTTTAATGATTCAAAGAGTGTGCCACAAGGTGGAACTCATCTGGATCTGTCTAATATACACTTTAAGTATAGACAAAAAAACCATAAACAATTAGGTACAGACTCCAGCAATAATAGTCACAATTCACAAGGAAATATGGAGAAAAGAAAGGTTTGTAAATCACATATCAAGAAGCCTTGCTGTGAAGCCCATCAAGAATAACGAGATCCGTAGAACAAAAGGAGAATCCAAGAACGTCCTTGATCAGGTTTGGATGGGAGACCTCGACCCGTTGCTTCAACAAAAAGCAAGAATCTCGATATAATTGACCTCAACCCGTTGTTTAATGCGTAGCAAGAACCTTGGTATAAGGAAGATGCCACAAACGGTAGTGGGAAGTCGTTTAATAAGTCGATGATGAATGCCACGGAAGAATTCCGATAAGTTCGAATAGTTCTTCAAAGAACCAAAGAGAATAAACTCACCAATTATCTGTAAACTGTCTCTCTTCTATTCCAATAGACGCCTATTTATAGGCTAAAAAAATATAAGAAAAGTTCCTACAAAGAAAGTTTAAGAAATAAAACAAAACTAAAGGAAACAATCAGCCTCTTAATTTGGCTGATCAATATAAGGAAAGTTTTAGAAATAGAAATAAAATAAAAGAAAACAATCAGGTTTGACCGGATTCTTCTACTAGTTGAATTATGATGATGCATTTTTGTTGAACACGTGAACCATCCTCAATGGGTCACAATGAATTTGCTTGAGCCCAAACCTCTTGAATCAGCCCATTAAGTGCATCCTTGAACTTCTTTTCTCGTGCTCTTGTAACCGGCCGAGTTAGAACTTGAACTGGCTCCTTTGTAGTCATGCCATTATTTGCATCGTTTCCCTCCTCTTGAAAAAGATTTTCCCTCAAACACCACCTACATCAAAAGGACTCAAATCAGTAACATTGAAAATATCACTAACATTGTACTCACCGGGCAAATCTAGCTTGTAATTATTGTCATTGATGAGCTCTAGAACTTGGAAAGGACCATCCCCTCTTGGAAGCAGATTGGAACGTCTTTGCGCCGGAAATCTCTCTGTTCTCATATGCAACCACACCCAATCTCCTGGTTCAAAAACAAGCTTGTGACGCCCCTTGTTGGCTTTTGCATACTGCTCCGTTCTTCTCTCAATGTTGAGCCTTGCCTTCTCATGTATCTGCTTAACAAAATCAGCCTTTTTCTTTCCATCCAAATTAACACGCTCAGAAACAGGTAATGGAGTTAAATCCAATGGAGTCAAAGGATTAAACCCATAAACAATTTCAAATAGTGAGAATTTAGTAGCTGAATGAATAAACCTATTATAAGCAAATTCAACATGTGGTAAACACTCTTCCCATGTTTTGATGTTCTTTTTAATTATTGCACTCAATAAAATAAACAAAGTCCTATTTACTACTTCGGTTTTACCATCAGTTTGTGGGTGACAAGTAGTAGAAAACAAAAACTTGGTAAGTCTTCCAAAAGTAGCTCAAGAACTTAGCATCTCTATCCGAAACAATGGTTCTAGGCATGCCATGCAATCTCACAATCTCCCTAAAAAATAAATTAGCAACATGCGAAGTATCATCCGTTTTGTAATATGGAATAAAGTGTGCCATCTTAAAAAATCTATCCACAACCACAAAAATCGAATCTCTTCCACGTTTAGTCCTAGGTAATCCTAACACAAAGTCCATTGAAATATCAATCCAAGGCTCACTAGGAATGGGCAAAGGAGTATACAAACCGTTGGGCTGCACTCTGGATTTAGTTTGCCTACATGTGACACATCTGCCACAAATCAGCTCAACATCTCGTTTAATGTGTGGCCAATAGAAGTATTCCTGCAAAACAGTTAAGGTCTTAGAACCTCCAAAATGTCCCATTAATCCCCCTCCATGGGATTCCTGCACTAACAAATCCCTCAAAGAACAGTTAGGCACACTTAACTTATTTTCTCGAAATAAGAACCCATCATATCTAAAGAACTTACCACAAGCGTTTTTCTCACAAGCTTGGTTACTCTTTTCAAAATTCGTGGTCATCAATGTATAAACTTTTAATGTGTTCAAAACCAAGCAATTTTGCATCAAGTGTAGAGAGTAATGCATACCTGCGAGAAAGTGTATCGGTGACCACATTCTCCTTACCTTGCTTATACCGGATGACATATAGAAATGTCTCAATGAACTCTACCTAACGAGCATGCCTTTTATTTAGCTTGTGTTGGCCATTCAAATATTTTAAGGACTCATGATCAGTGTGAATCACGAACTCCTTAGGCCATAGGTAATGCTGCCATGTCTCCAAAGCTCGAACCAATGCATACAACTCCTTACCATAAGTCGGATAGTTTAAAACTGCCCCGCTTAATTTCTCACTGAAGTAAGCAATTGGTCATCCCTCCTGCATAAGAATTGCACCTATGCCAATAACTGAAGCATTACATTCAATCTCAAACGTTTTAGACCATTAATCCCCCTCCATGGGATTCCTGCACTAACAAATCTCTCAAAGAACAGTTAGGCATACTTAACTTATTTTCTCGAAATAAGAACCCATCATATCTAAAGAACTTACCACAAGCGTTTTTCTCACAAACCTGGTTACTCTTCACAAAATTCGTGGTCATCAATTTATAAACTTTTAATGTGTTCAAAACCAAGCAATTTTGCATCAAGTGTAGAGAGTAATGCATACCTGCGAGAAAGTGCATTGGCGACCACATTCTCCTTACCTTGCTTATACCGGATGACATATGGAAATGTCTCAATGAACTCTACCTAACGAGCATGTCTTTTATTTAGCTTGTGTTGGCCATTCAAATGTTTCAAGGACTCATGATCAGTGTGAATCACGAACTCCTTAGGCCATAGGTAATGCTGCCATGTCTCGAAAGCTCGAACCAATGCATACAACTCCTTGTCATAAGTCGGATAGTTTAAAACTGCCCCACTTAATTTCTCACTGAAGTAAGCAATTGGTCATCCCTCCTGCATAAGAATTGCGCCTATGCCAATACCTGAAGCATCACATTCAATCTCAAACGTTTTAGAAAAGTTAGGTAAAGACAATAAGGGGGCGTTGGTTAGCTTCTCTTTGATTAGCTAAAACGCCTTCTCTTATTCTTCTCCCCCATCTAAATCCGGCGTTCTTCTTTATCACTTCGGTAAGTGGTGCGGCTATACTACTAAAATCCTTCACAAACCGCCGGTAAAAATTAGCAAGTCCATGAAAACTACGAACATTGCTTACACTTGTGGGACTCGGCCACTCTTGGATTGCACGCAAAACATGATTCAAAAGTCTCATAAAAGTGCTTGGTACATTAGTCAACCTAAAAGGCATTACTAACCATTCATACAAACCATATTTTGTTTTAAAGGCAGTTTTCCATTCATCTCCTTCTTTCATTCTAATCTGATGATAATCACTCTTTAAATCAATCTTAGAGAACATACAAGAACCATGCAACTCATCTAACATGTCATCTAAGCGAGGAATAGGATGACGATACTTTACTGTTATGTTCTTGATGGCTCGGCAATCAATGCACATTCTCCACTTCCCATCCTTCTTAGGTACAAGTAAATCCGGAACGGCGCACGGACTCATGCTCTCCCTCATGATTCCCAGGCTCTCCCTCATGTACCCCATCAAGAATAACGAGACCCGTAGAACAAAAGGAGAATCCAAGAACGCCCTCGATCAGGTTTGGATGGGAGACCTCGACTCGTTGCTTCAACAAAAAATAAGAACCTCGGTATAATTGACATCAACCCGTTATTTAATACAAAGTAAGAACCTTGGTATAAGGAAGACACCACAAACGGTAGTGGAAAGCCATTTGATAAGTCGATGATGAACGCCAAGGAAGAATTTTTATAAGTTCGAATAGTTCTTCAAAGAACCAAGAGAATAAACTCACAAATTATCTGTAAACTGTCTCCCTTCTATTCCATTAGACACATATTTATAGGCTAAAAAAATACAAGAAAAGTTCCTACAAGGAAAGTTTAATAAATAGAAACAAAACAAAAAGAAACAATTTGCCCCTTAATTTGGCTGATCAATATGAGGAAATTTCTAGAAATAGAAACCAAACAAAAGGAAACAATCAGTTTTGACCGGATTCTTCTAGTAGTTGAATCATGTTGATGCATCTTTGTTGAACACGTGAACCATTCTCAATGGGCCTCCACGAATTTGCTTGAGCCCAAACCTCTTGAATCAGCCCATTAAGTGCATCCTTGAACTTTTTTTCTCGTGCTCTTGTAACCGGCCCAGTTGAAACTTGAAGTGGCTCCTTTGTAGTCATGTCATTATTTGCATCAAGCCTTCAAGAAGATGTACTACAATGGATAGACTCGAAAGAAGGGAAGGGAAAAAGTAAGCAAAAGGAGTGGGTTGAAAACAACAGATCCATTGGATCCGAGAATATCCCCACTAACCTCATAAAAATCATAAAAGGAAATTTATGTGAATTAATAGATGACAAAGATTATGAGGAAGTAATCCTCTATACATTATCTAAAATTGAACTATGCAAATTCGAAGAATACTGCAAAATGTTCTCAAAATACTTTTACAAATTAGAATACGATAAGACACAAAACTAGCTTGGTCCGTTCTTTCACAAGCTCCCAAGTCCATTGGATACCAAAACACAAAACGGATACCTAGATACCTAAAACAAAATGAGAAAGAGGACAATCTAAGACACTATATTCGCTATGCCCTTAATATAAAAACTTATAAAGAAATGAAAAACACAATCAGTAGCTCTACTAAAGTGAGGAAATGCTGTGAGAAGAGAAATGGCGAGAAATAGAAAAAAGGAAGAAAGAAAAGACCAAAATCATTTGAAGAAGAGCCTGTTAGAACTGTTGAACGCTAGAAATAATTTTCTAAAGAAATTGACTAAGTAAGAAATACCACTATTGAAAAAACTAGATAAAAATCAAGGGTTCATCTGGACGGACGAAGATAAAAGAATTTTAAAACAGCAAGCTGAAAATGCCCCAGAAGTTTACCTACCTAAACTAGTGTCTAGAAAACTTTCTCGATGGAGGCCATGGAGAAAGAAATGGGGGTTTATCAAGAATAACAAATATATCCAGAAGTGTGATGAGATCTCTACACAAATGGATAAAAGGAAATGCAAGTATTTTGTATGTGACGAAAAAGGACACTATCCTAAAAATGGAAAAGATGCTCAAAAAATAATATCGCAAAATATAGAAGCTTGCCTTGGAAAAATCTCCCCTCCGAATATAGTACTATGCGAGAGCAAATCGGAGTTTGAGATAATCCCTAGAATGAACAACGAGTCAGATAATATCACACTCCTAACGCCAGGATTTGACAACATAACGTTAGGAAATGCAGTTGGGAGAAAAGTAGCCTTTATCCCAAGAAACATCAAAAATAAATAAAAAATAATAGTAAATTCTTAATGAAGGAAAATGCTAGTGATATATCAATCAAAATTTTGAAGATGAGAAACATGGTGAGTAAGGAAAAAGCTATAGTAACAGTATCCTTGTTTCAGCAGCATTTGTTATATACATAGGACACCAACCAGGTACTACATAATACAGAATAAATGTTATAAATACGTATTCAATGAATCATGCAGCAGACATTACTACTCCTGTGAGGAGGCTATAAGCTTCAGAATCCATGCATGACAGAAGAAATAAAAGTAATAAGCCAAGAAATTCCGAACCTAAAAGAAGCCTGGGAATCACACCAAAGAATAAATCCTAAGGATGCAAATCATCGCACCTTTCAGCAGCATATAAAGCAAGGATAAAAAAGAAGCTGCTCATCCTCACTGAATCAAGTAATAATCTAGGATTGCAGTTCAGGATCTTAGCACAAGAAGATTCGCAGGAGTGCAACGTCTCCAGAGAAGAAATGGATACAGAAGTTGAAGTTGACATAGCTAAAGAAGCCTACAATAAAGGAGCCACCGACAAATACTACTGAAGCAATTACATGAAGATAACAATCTAGCAGTTGGTCTACCGGGAGATGAATTTGGAAAGTTCAAGTATAATAGTACGCCAGAAGTAACCCATAGGGGCAGAGATACACACTCTAAAATAGTCGACAAGAATATCGATCTTCGTAATGTTAAGGACACTATGACCATGAACCAACAACAACATAATCGAATGTTCAAATGTAAGACATGTATTAAGCAATTCACTTCGTTTCAAGTGCTCGGTGGCCACCAGACATGCCACAAGCGGATGAGGGCGGAAACACCACATGTTATACCAAACAAGCCTAAAGAGCATAAGTGTTTGTGAAGTCAAGTTTGCAGTAGGGAAAGCTCTTGGGGGGCACATGAGGAGACACAAAGCTAGCAATAATCAAGAATGTTCTAGCGGCAAGAAGGGTTTGTGCTTAGATCTGAGCTTGGGACTCTTTAGTTATGACAACAAGGTAAGACGACCATGCATATCCAGGTTTGGCAAAAATTTCAGCCTCTGGTAATTTTTATAACCTTATGAAAGTATACTCAGATAAATATCTCATGTAAATATAGCCTATTAAAAAAAAATAAGAGAGACCCTATAAAGACCAAAGCTGCTAAAAGGAATATTTAGGCATTTCAGCCCAAACGAAATCCTTAACAACTCATCATACTGAGAGAAAAAGTATGACTAGCCCAACTCATACGATAGTTGGTAAAGGCAAGTCAAATCCGTTAATAACTGGGAGTTAACTAAAAACTCCGTGACAACTCATCATGCTGAGGAAAATAGCATGACTAGCCCAACTCAAACGGTAGTTGGTTAAGGCAAATCAAATCCGTTGATAGCTGGAGAATTGCTAAAAAATCAGTGACAACTCATCATGCTGTGAGAAATAGCATGACTAGCCCAACTCAAACAGTAGTTGGTAAAGGCAAATTTGCTAAAAATTTCATAGCTGAAAATTTCATAAGACTTGACATTCACAGGCCAAAGACATCATCAAAATAGTAGAAGTAAGATTATCTACAAAAGTCTTAACAGCCGATATCAACAGAAAGATTTCCTTGTAAAAGGTGCCTAACAAAAGCAGCCTGATACAGCCGAAAGGAGCCTGATACAGACGAAAGGAGCCTAATATATCCAAAAGAAAAAAGGGAGGCATGATTAAAAGCTCCTTAATAATTAAAGATGTGGGCCCCACCCAAATGGAATCCAAGGAATCCAAGACTTAGGCAAGAAGAAATTAAAGACTTCGATACGAAGGAATCTCTCCTATAAATAGAAGGCTTCCTGGAGAGGTCAGGCAGATTTAGAAGAGCAGGTTAAGATTTCAGATTAAGGTTGAGATTAGAGAAAACTTTCGACACCGTTCTCCATCACCATCATCTTCTATCGCCATCATCCTCTATCAATATCATCCACCTTCCTTCTCATCCTCTCCACAATCTTTCTAGTCTTGTGCCACCCAATCCGATCACCTGTATAATTCCATCACATATATATAATTAGCATGTGACAGTAGTTGTAGTAGTGTGAGAGTGTGCTTGTATTTTCCCTTCTAGTGTGCTTGTGTTAACCGCTGATTAGTGTTTAACCCTGGTATCAGAGCAGGTGGTCTGTTCCTTTTTGGGTGGTAGGGATCTGCAATCTATACAGAGTTTCTCCAGTACTATTCTGGTCTGTTTTGTATGCTTTGAATTATTAGTAAAATAGTTTGTATTTGTTTTGGTGTGTTAGATAAGTTTTATGTATATTTATTGATAATTTTATACATGATAGTTTGTATTTACTTTGGTGTTGGTATGTTAGATCAGTATGTATATGGTGACAAATTAACTGTAAGACGGATTATTGCTCTTTTATAACTTATATTGATATATCATAGTTTCATTCTAAGTGTCTTTTGCTAGATCTGAGTAACCTAAAAGCCCAGATTCCTAAGTGATACCTTTGTTGCTGCTGGTAGGCGTTTGTAGGGTGACCCTCAGGAGGTGGTTTTAGGCACCATAGGTAACTCAGAGTTAGCTACCCACTTACATTATAGATGGCTACCGATGACCTTTATTGGGAATGTGAGATCTATGAATTTATAGTTTAGATGACACCATGTATCATGGTGATATAATATACGCCCCAAGGTATTCGAAACCAAAATTTTATGAAACAGATTTTAATTTGTCTAGTACTATATATTGCGATGATAGAACATATAAACTAAAATATTCTAAAAAACGATTTGATGAGGTAGTTCGCTCAATAGAATATTGGAAAGAACAGTATAAAAATCCAGACTTAACAGCAGGAGAGATAAAAGATAATACACCTAAAAAGATCTATAAAAAATTTAAAGGACTACTAAGTCATTTTGGATATAAGTTGAACTTAGAAGAAGACGAAAAGGCAAATGTTAGCAGCCTTCCAATAGGAGAAGAAAAAGATTGTAGTAGCAACAATCTATCACAAATCAGTGACCAAGAAAATAATAATGAGGCAATTATAGAGGATAATAATAACCAAATTGGTCCCTCACAAACTGAAAATCTAATGAGAAATAGTTACCACGAAAGTAAATATGAGATAGAGAGAACAAATGAAGAATTTATCTTGTGTTCTGAAGAATCTTTTGACACAAAAGAAGAGTATACGATAGGATACGATGAAATAATTGATATTCCAGAACAAGAGATAAAAGAGGTAGTAGGAATGTTAGATCATATTGACAGTTTAGGAACTAGTTAAAAACAAAAGAAACCAAGTCAACAAATTGATATGATGCAAGTCGGAAAACATACTCCAAACAAGAATATGACTTGATAATTGAACTGATTAATTATTGAAAGGAACTATATAAAGATCCGAAATGCACTATTCAGGAGAAAAACCATCTAGTAAAAATGATACAAGAAACATACCTCCAGTATGAAGGTCTATTACACTATTTTAAGTTTGACCCTGGGATATACAAGTTGGATAAAGATCTAAAAAATAAGAGCATCACGAATTCAGGAAATAAAGACTGTGAGGAGACTACACATGATAAGTACAAGACAGAATCTGAAGAAAATAGCAAATCTGACAATGAACTGATATATGTCAGGAAAGGTAGTAAATCCTCAAGTGACTTGAGTGATTTACAAATAAAAGAAAATATGAGGATTAATGATTCAAAGAGTGTGCCACAAGGTGGAACTCATATGGATTTGTCTAATATACACTTTAAGGATAGACAAAAAACCATAAACGACAAGGTACAGTCTCTAGCAATAAAAATTATAAATCAGAAGGGACATGGGATAAAGAAAGGTTTGTCAATTGCATCATGATGACCTTACAAGGAGATATATTGCAATGGACGAAACAATGGATAAATTCGGAAGAAGGAAAAAGTAAGCAAAAGGCGTAGGTTGAAAACAACAGATCCATTAGATCAGAGGATATCCCCACTGACCTCATAAAAATCATAAAAGAAAATTTTTGTGAATTAATAGATGACAAAGCTTATGAGGAAGTAATCCTTTATGCATTATCTAAAATTGATCTATGCAAATTTGAAGAATACTGCAAAATATTCTCAAAATACTCTTACAAATTATAATACGATAAGATACAAAACTGGTTTGATCCATTTTTTCACAAACTCCCAAGTCCATGGGATACTAAAACACAAAACGGATACCTAGATTACCTAAAACAAAACGAGAAAGAGAACAATATAAGACACTATATTCGCTATGCCCTTAATATAAAAACTTATAAAGAAATGAAAAATACAATCAGTAGCTCTGCTAAAGTGAGGAAATATTGTGAGAAGATAAATGGCAAGAAATGGAAAAAAGGAAGTAAGAAAAGACCAAAATTATTTGAAGAATAAATAAAGAATAAGAGGCAACAACAGAGACTGTTAGAACTGCTGAACGCTGGAAATAATTTTTTGAAGAAATTGACTGAGCAAGAAATACTACTATTGAAAAAACTAGATAAAAATCGAGGTTTTATCTTGACGACGAAGATAAAAGAATTTTAAAACAGCAAGCTTAAAATACCCCAGAAGTTTACCTACTTAAACTAGTGTCTAGAAAATTTTCTCGATGGAGGCCATGGAGAAAGAAGGGGATTATCAAGAATAACAAATATATCCCGAAGTGTGATGAGACCTCTACACAAATGGGTAAAAGAAAATGCAAGTATTTTGTATGTAACAAAAAGGACACTATCCTAGAAATGGAAAAGATACTCAAAAACTAATAAAGCAAAATTTTGAAGACTGCCTTGGAAAAATCTCCCTTCCGAATATAGTACTATGCGAGAGCAATTCGGAGTTTGAGATAATCCCTATAATGAACAACGAGTCAGATATTATCACACTCCTAACACCAGGATTAGACAACATAACGTTAGGAAATACAATTGGGAGAAAAGCAGCCTTTAGCCCAAGAGACATAAAAAACAAATAAAAATAATAGTAAATTCTTAATGAAGGAAAATGCTAGTGACATATCAATCAAGCTTTTGAAGATGAGAAACATGGTGAATAAGAAAAAAACAATAGCAAATAGTAACCCTATTTCAGCTTCATTTGTTGTACACGTAGGATACCAACCAGGTATCTACACAATACAGGATAAATATTATAAACAGGTGGTCAATGAATCATGCAGTAGACATTACTACTCTTGTGAGGATACTATATCGTTTCAGATGCCATGCATGACAGAAAAACAAAAGTAATAAGCCAAGAAATTCCTCAGCTAAAAGAAGCCTAGGAATCACACCAAAAAATAAAACCTTAAGGTTGAAAATTATCGTTCCTTTCAGCAGCATATAAGACAATGATAAAAAAAGAAGTTGCTCATCCTCACTGAATCAAGCAAGAATCCAAGATTACAGTTCAGGATCTTAGTACAAGAAGATTCACAAGAGTGCAACATCTCCAGAGATGAAATAGATACAGAAGTAAAAGTCGACATAACCAAAGAAGCCTACAATAAAGGAGCCGCCGCACAAATGCTACTGAAGCAATTACCTGAAGATAGCAATGCAGCAGTTGGTCTACAGGGAGATGAATTTGGAAAGTTTGAGTATAATAGTACGCCATAAGTAACCCATAGGGGCAGAGATACACATTCTAAAATAGTCAACAAGAATATCGATCTTCGTAATGTTGAGGACACTATGACCATGAACCAACAACAACATAATCGAATGTTCAAATGTAAGACATGCAGCAAGCAATTCATTTCGTTCCAAGCGCTCGGTGGCCACCAGACATGCCACAAGCGGACGAGGGCGGAAACGCCACATGTTGTGCCTGACAAGCCTAAAGTGCATAAGTGCATCGTCTGTGAAGTCGAGTTTGCAGTAGGGAAAGCTCTTGGGGGGCACATGAGACACAAAGCTAGGAATGATCAAGAATGTTCTAGCGGCAAGAAAGGTTTATGCTTAGATCTGAGCTTGGGACCTTCTAGTTATGCCAACAAGGTAAGACAACCATGCATCTCCAGGTTTGGCGAAAATTTCAGCCTCTGGTAATTTTTACAACCTTCTGTAAGTATACTCATATAAGCATCTCATGCAAATATGGCCTATTCAAAAAAAAAAAAACCCTGTAAAGACCAAAACTACTAAAAGGAATAGTTTGGCATTTAAGCTTAAACAAAATCGCCCAACTCAAACGGCAGTTGGTAAAGGCAAGTCAAATACGTTGATAGTTGGGGGTTTGCTAAAAACTTCGTGACAACTCATCATGCTGAGAAAAATAGCATGATTAGTCCAACTCAAACAGTAGTTGGTAAAGGCAAATCAAATCCGTTGATAGCTAGGGGTTTGCTAAATATCCCGTCATAACTCATCATGCTGAGGGAAATAGCATGACTAGCCCAACTCAAACAGTAGTTGGTAAAAGCAAATCAAATTCGTTGATAGCTAGAGATTTGCTAAAATTCCTATAAGACTTGACATTCACAAGCCAAAGATATCATCAAAATAGTAGCATTAAGATTCTCTACAAAAGCCTTAACAACGGACATCAATAAAAAGATTCCCTGCAAAAGGTGCCTAACAAAAGCAGCCAGATACAGCCGAAAGGAGTCTGATACAGACGAAAGGAGCCTAATATATCCAAAAGTAAAAAACGGAGGAATGATTGAAAACTCCTTAATGATTAAAGATGCGGCCCCACCCAAATGGAATCCAAGGAGTCCAAGATTTCAACAAGAAGAAATTTTAGTTTACGATAAGAGAGAATCTCTTCTATAAAGAGAAGGCTTCCTGGAGAGATCAGGGCAGATTGAGAGGAGCAGGCTAAAATTTCAGATTGAGATTAACATTTTAGATTAAGCTGGAGATTTGAAAAAACTTTCGACACCATTCTCCATCACCATCATCTCCCATCGCCATCATCATCCATCAACATCATCCACCTTCCTTCTCATCCTCTCCACCATCTTTCCGATCTTGTGCCACCCAATCAGACCACCTGTATAGTTCCACCACATATGTGTACAGACTGCAGATCCTTGCCGCCAAAATAGGGGTTAAACACAAGCACACTAAAAGGGAAAATACAAGCACGCACTCACACTACTACTACTACTATTGTCAATCCCTAATTACACATATATGGTGGAATTATACAGGTGGTCGGATTGGATAGCACAAGACCGGAAAGATGGTGGAGAGGATGAGAAGGAAGGAGGATGATGTTGATGGAGGATGATGGCGATGGGAGATGATGGTGATGGAGAATGGTGTCGGAAGTTTTCTCAAATCTCAACCTTAATCTGAAATCTTAGCCTGCTATCTTAATCTTAATCTGAAATCTTAACCTGCAATCTTAACCTACTCCTCTCAATCTGCCGGAAGCCTTCTATTTATAGGAGAGATTCTTTCCTGCCGAAGTCTCTAATTTCTTCTTGCAGAAGCCTTGGACTCCTTGGATTCTATTTGTGTGGAGCCCGCATCTTTAATCATGAAGGAGTTTTTAATCATGCCTCCCTTTTTTCTTTTAGATATATTAGGCTGCTTTAGTCTGTATCAGGCTCCTTTCGGCTGTATCAGGCTGTTTTGTCAGGCACCTTTTACAGGAAATCTTTCTTTTGATATCGGTTGTCAATGCTTTTTGTAGAGATTCTTACTGTTGCTGCCTTGTTGATGTCATTCATGAATGTAAATAGTGATATAAATCATTTTTTTGTGGAGAATCTTGCTACTATTATCTTGATGATATTTTTGGCCTGTGAATGTCAAGTCTTATGGAATTTTTATTAAATCCCCAGTTATCAACGGATTTGATTTGTCTTTACCAACTACCGTTTGAGTTGGGCTAGCCATACTATTCCCCTCAGCATGATGAGTTGTCACGAGATTTTTAGCAAATCTCTAACAATCAATGGATTTGATTTGCCTTTACCAACTACCGTTTGAGTTGGGCTAGTCATGTATTTCCCTCGGCACGATGAGTTGTCACCGAGTTTGTAACAACCTAATTTCATCATAAGTTACATTCTTGATATCAGATTAATCCCAAAATAAATGCATTGTGTTTGACCCATTTTTCTATATTTTTGTGATTTTCTTAAAAATTTTAAGATAGTCACTTAAAATAATATTATTTTAATCACCGGTGGGTCCTACACATATTTTTACTAGTCTCTCTTCTTTGACTTGTAAAGATTAAGTTTGACTTTTTTTTGGGTTAGTTTAATTTGAAATTATAATATTAAATAACTCTAATAACCTATTATTAGTATTCATTTGTCCTATGCCTATTTTGTTTTATTCACCCATACCTTACTTTACCATGACAAACCATCTAATCCCCCATATCCCTCCTTTATTATATCTTTTTCTTCCCTTCCTTTTATTTGTTTTCTCCCCTTCATTTTTCATTTATCTCTTCTTTTTATTTTTTTTACTCCAACTCAAGAGAAGAAAAGAGAAGAAGAAAAGAAAAGAAGAAGAAGAAATTATTTGGCCTCAAGATAGCTTTACCTTCCCTAACCAATCAAGGCAAGTAAATCACATCCCCTCTCATATTTTATTTCTAATTCAAATTGTTTATGGTTAACTTAGAATCTTGATTTGTTAAAACTTAAAAACATAATATCTCTATACAAAAATCTCTATGATTATTCTAGAAAAATAAAAATATGATTTTTTATACTTTACCCCATGTTTATATATCGAATTTATCATTTTATTTATAAACTCTTATTCTTAAACTACAAGTTGTAAATTTAAATTATATGTTTTATTTTTAAATTATAAAAATACTACCTTTATGAATATTCATCATGTTTGGATATACATTTGAATTTTCCATATAAGTTCTTTATATATAATGCAATGATTTTTAAATCATTTTCCACTTGCCATTAGAACATAGGTGTGTGTATATATATATATATATATATATATATATATATATATATATATATATATATATATATATATATATATATATATATATATATATATATGTATGTATGTATGTATGTATTCATAATCATGTTTTAAAAAGAACATTTCAAATAAATAAGTTTCTACATTAAATTGTTAAAATATTTCTTTCATACGAGATATTATGTTAGGTCATAATTCTTTCTATACTAATCCATGTTTAAATATATACATATATATATACATGTCTAAGATTTAACAAATTTGCTACTTCCATACTATGAAATCATACTAGAATTTAGAAAATCAATATGTTGTTAAACTAATTGTTATAAAAGTGTTAAGCCTATTTAATTCCTATCCTTACAAATTTAGTACCCACTTGCCTAATGTGTTTATATGCATAATTGTATTGCGTGGTTTACATACATGATCATTATTTGCATAACACATTTTAATATTCTATGACTATCATGCTTGTCTTAACATATACATACTAGTAACTTGTACAACATACATGAAATTATAAATGTGTTTATATGCATAATTATATATGCATGATTCACATATATGATTATCCTATGTATCTTTACATCTTAATACTCACATACGTATTTATATGTATACTTGTATTTATATGTAGTTTACATACATGATTATTTTCATAATATTCATTCTAACATTCTATACTCCATCATACTTGCATTGACACATACATACTAGTTACTTGTACAACATATATGAAATTATGCCTAACTTTTCTTATTAATACATAAATGTCTTGATAGTGCCATGGATCTTGACTTGCCTGTTAACTTGATTTTGACATTCCATCATATTTACTTCGACATATACATACTAATTACTTATACAAGATACATGAAAATATTCCGGATTTTCTTTGTTAGTATATACACATGTCTTGATGGTGCCATGAATCCTAACTTGCCTGTTAACTTGATTTTGACATAGACCATATTTTGCTTGTTACTACACATGTATATGTATTAATCTTGACATGATTGGCTCATCATATTCCGGATTGATTTCCATGTAATATAACTTGAAAGGTTGGGTTATGGGAGAACTAAAGGGTGGACAAATATTGTATCGTGAAAGGTTTAGGATAGGTTGCGCAACCGAAATAGGGGCCCATCCGCGGGGGCACCCGGATGGTACTGAGCCATCATCTCTTGTTTAGTCCATGTGGATAGGACGACCGATTACTCAGTAATCGATATCTGCTTGAGTGCTTAGCGGCACGGCTGGTTCAGCGCCAACATCTTGGCCGGGTCCCGGGTATGCACGGGTACTTTCACGATACGAGTCATTTCTTCACCACTTAGTTCAAAATATAAACTAAAATATGATATTAACTTAAACTTGATATGCATTAGTCTCCGTACTTGATATTGATTACATACAGGTTTATTTCTTCACCAGTTAGTTCAAATATAAACTAAAATATGATATTAACTTAGACTTGATATGCATTAGTCTCCGTACTTGATATTGATCACATACGAGTCATTTCTTCACCACTTAGTTCAAAATATAAACTAAAATATGATATTAACTTAGACTTGATATGCATTAGTCTCCGTACTTGATATTGATCACATACGAGTCATTTCTTCACCACTTAGTTCAAAATATAAAATAAAATATGATATTAACCTAGACTTGATATGTATTAGTCTCCGTACTTGATATCGATCACATACGATACAGATCTATTTCTTCACCAATTAGTTCACCATGCATGTGCATATGCTTTTTTTTTTAATCAATTCATATTTTACTTGTTAGTACATATTGCATGCTCCCTACCATGCAAGTCTATTTATTCACCATTAGTCTCCATACTTGATAGCATGTATATTCTTTCTTGATATCATTACTTGATTATATAATATTTTCCACATATGCGCGTAGTTTCATATCCACACCCATATCTTACCTATTTGTTTATATTACACGCTCCGTACTTCTTATTATTTTACTTGCCGGGTTTGACCCTGAGCTCCCCCACACGCTCAGGTACTGAAGATGTGAGCGAGCATCCGCCACTACATGATCCGTACTTTCTAGAGCAGACCGAGCAGCAATAGATTTATAGGCCTCCGCTTTTGTATTTTTGGTTTTGTATGTATCATCCCTTTGGAACTTTATTTCTAATTTTGGTATCAATATTGTACTTGTTGCTGCTTATCTTAGACATGTATATCTTCTCTTTTATATGGCAGTAGACTAACTTTCAAGATCCTGGTTGATGACTAGTATTCAGTTCCATTCATTTCTTCTTTTACATACTTATAGGCCTCGTGCACGTTGACTTACACGTGCCCGCCGATAACGCACTCCGTTTTCGTATCCTCCGGAAAATGGGGCGTTACAGAGTGGTATCAGAGCTCTAGGTTAATTTAGGATGTTTTTAGAAATACTGCCATATATAAATATGTCCAAATTTTTTTTTGATCTGAAAACTTATCTTGGTCCTATTATTAGTTAATTTTCTATCTTGCCTTCTTCTTTTATCCATACTATATATATCTTTTGATTTTCTATGTACCTAGTCTTGTACTTCTGCTGTTCGAGTCTTATTGAGTTGACGTGGTAATTATAGAGGTTTATTCTCAGTCGACAACAATTACAGTCATTCATTGAACTATAGCAAGTGGATTTATGAGATACTCCATAATTGATTTTCGACTAAAATCATATGCTTTCGCTATAATGAGTCTTATCTATTGGCGTGGCAATAATTGATTTGCAGGCAATTATTGCAGCTATTCGCAAGGATCTTAATAAGTGAGACTTATGATATTTTTTTTATCATATATCTTTGATTATTTATCCCACTAGTGTAGATAGTATGACAAGTTAGTTTTCAATTATATTCCGATTGGAACTATTTTCTCAATAATCAAATTCTTATCAATTGATTGATATCTTATTACTCCAATCAGTAAAAAAAAAATTAATTAAATTTCGAGGACGAAATTTTTTTTGTAAGGAGGGTAAAATGTAACAACCTAATTTCATCATAAGTTACATTCTTGATATCAGATTAATCCCAAAATAAATGCGTTGTGTTTGACTCATTTTTCTATATTTTTGTGATTTTCTTAAAATTTTTAAGATAGTCACTTAAAATAATATTATTTTAATCACCGGTGGGTCCTACACATATTTTTACTAGTCTCTCTTCTTTGACTTGTAAAGATTAAGTTTGACTCTTTTTTGGGTTAGTTTAATTTGAAATTATAATATTAAATAACTCTAATAACTTATTATTAGTATTCATTTGTCCTATGCCTATTTTGTTTTATTCACCCATACCTTACTTTACCATGACAAACCATCTAATCGCCCATATCCCTCATTTATTATATCTTTTTCTTCCCTTTCTTTCATTTGTTTTCTCTCCTTCATTTTTCATTTATCTCCTCCTTTTATTTATTTTACTCCAACTCAAGAGAAGAAAAGAGAAGAAGAAAAGAGAAGAAGAAGAAGAAAAGAAGAAGAAGAAATTATTTGGCCTCAAGATAGGTTTACCTTCCCTAACCAATCAAGGTAAGTAAAATCACATCCCCTCTCATGTTTTATTTCTAATTCTAATTGTTTATGGTTAACTTAGAATCTTGATTTGTTAAAACTTAAAAACATAATATCTCTATACAAAAATCTCTATGATTATTCTAGAAAAATAAAAATATGATTTTTTATACTTTACCCTATGTTTATATATCGAATTTATCATTTTATTTATAAACTCTCATTCTTAAACTACAAGTTGTAAAGTTAAACTATATGCTTTATTTTTAAATTATAAAAATACTACCTTTATGAATATTCATCATGTTTGAATATACATTTGAATTTTCCATATAAGTTCTTTATATATAATGCAATGATTCTTAAATCATTTTCCACTTGCCATTAGAACATAGGTGTATATATATATATATATATATATATATATATATATATATATATATATATATATATATATATATATATATATATATATATATATATATATATATATATATATGTATGTATTCATAATCATGTTTTAAAAAGAACATTTCAAATAAATAAGTTTCTACATTAAACTGTTAAAATATTTCTTTCATACGAGATATTATGTTAGGTCATAATTCTTTCTATACTAATCCATATTTAAATATATACATATATATATACATGTCTAAGATTTAACAAATTTGCTACTTTCCATACTATGAAATCATACTAGAATTTAGAAAATCAATATGTTGTTAAACTAATTGTTGTAAAAGTGTTAAGCCTATTTAATTCCTATCCTTACAAATTTAGTACCCACTTGCCTAATGTGTTTATATGCATAATTGTATTGCGTGGTTTACATACATGATCATTATTTGCATAACACATTTTAATATTCTATGACTATCATGCTTGTCTTAACATATACATACTAGTAACTTGTACAACATACATGAAATTATAAATGTGTTTATATGCATAATTATATATGCATGATTCACATATATGATCATCCTATGTATCTTTACATCTTAATACTTACATACGTATTTATATGTATACTTGTATTTATATGTTGTTTACATACATGATTATTTTCATAATATTCATTCTAACTTTTCTTATTAATACATAAATTTCTTGATAGTGCCATGGATCTTGACTTGCCTGTTAACTTGATTTTGACATTCCATCATATTTACTTCGACATATACATACTAATTACTTATACAAGATACATGAAAATATTTCGGATTTTTTTTGTTAGTATATACACATGTCTTGATGGTTCCATGAATCCTAACTTGCCTGTTAACTTGATTTTGACATAGACCACATTTTGCTTGTTACTACACATGTATATGTATTAATCTTGACATGATTGGCTCATCATATTCCGGATTGATTTCCATGTAATATAACTTGAAAGGTTGGATTATGGGAGAACTAAAGGGTGGACAAATATTGTATCGTGAAAGGTTTAGGATAGGTTGCGCAACCGAAATAGGGGCCCATCCGCGGGCGTCCGGATGGTACTGAGCCATCATCTCTTATTTAGTCCATGTTGATGGGACGACCGATTACTCAGTAATCGGTATCTGCTTGAGTGCTTAGCGGCACGGCTGGTTCAGCGCCAGCATCTTGGCCGGGTCCCGAGTATGCACGGGTACTTTCACGATACGAGTCATTTCTTCACCACTTAGTTCAAAATATAAACTAAAATATGATATTAACTTAAACTTGATATGCATTAGTCTCCGTACTTGATATTGATTACATACAGGTTTATTTCTTCACCAGTTAGTTCAAATATAAACTAAAATATGATATTAACTTAGACTTGATATGCATTAGTCTCCGTACTTGATATTGATCACATACGAGTCATTTCTTCACCACTTAGTTCAAAATATAAGCTAAAATATGATATTAACTTAGACTTGATATGCATTAGTCTCCGTACTTGATATTGATCACATACGAGTCATTTCTTCATGACTTAGTTCAAAATATAAAATAAAATATGATATTAACCTAGACTTGATATGTATTAGTCTCCGTACTTGATATCGATCACATACGATACAGATCTATTTCTTCACCAATTATTTCACCATGCATGTGCATATGCTTTTTTTTATATCAATTCATATTTTACTTATTAGTACATATTGCATGCTCCCTACCATACAAGTCTATTTATTCACCATTAGTCTCCATACTTGATAGCATGTATATTCTTTCTTGATATCATTACTTGATCATTTAATATTTTCCACATATGCACGTAGTTTCATATCCACATCCATATCTTACCTATTTGTTTATATTACACGCTCCGTACTTCTTATTATTTTACTTGCCGGGTTTGACCCTGAGCTCCCCCACACGCTCAGGTACTGAAGATGTGAGCGAGGATCTGCCACTGCATGATCCGTACTTTCTAGAGCAGACCGAGCAGCAATAGATTTATAGGCCTCCGCTTTTGTATTTTTGGTTTGGTATGTATCACCCCTTTGGGACTTTATTTCTAATTTTTATATCAGTATTGTACTTGTTGCTGCTTATCTTAGACATGTATATCTTCTCTTTTATATGGCAGTAGACTAACTTTCAAGATCCTGGTTGATGACTAGCATTTAGTTCCATTCATTTCTTCTTTTACATACTTATAGGCCTCGTGAACGTTGACTTACACGTGCCCGCCGGTAACGCACTCCGTTTTCGTATCCCTCCGGAAAATGGGGCGTTACAGAGTTTTTAGCAAACCCCCAGCTATCAACGGATTTGTTCTGCTTTTACCAACTACTGTTTGAGTTGTGCTAGTCATGCTATTCCTCTAAGCATGATGAGTTATTATTAGACTTTTAGCAAACCTCCAGTTATCAACGGATTTGACCTGCATTTACTAACTACTGTTTGAGTTGGGCTAGCTATATTATTCCCCTCAGCATGATGAGTTGTCAAGTTATTTATTTGGGCTTTAAATGCCAAACTATTCCTCTTCCTATTACTTTAGCAGGTTTGGTCTTTGCAGGGTCTCTTTTTTTTTATCAGACTATTTACATGAGATGAAGTTGTGAAAATTATCAAAGGGTAAAGTCTTTGTCGAACCTGGAGATGCGGGATCGTCTCATCCTGTCGGCATAATAACCAGAGGGTCCCAAGCTCATATCCAAACCCAAACCACTCTTACCATTAGGACTTTCTTGACTATCTCTAGCTTCATATGTCCTCATGTGCCCCCCTAAGAGCCTGGATCTGTTCTTGTTTAGGATCAAATCATGAGCTTGAAGGAGAGCTATTATATCAGTGGCTTCAAGCCTTTTGAAGAAGTCTTTCAGCTAAGAGTCTTCTATCATCTGTTGCTGATTCAAATTTATCATTTTTTGAACCGTCAATTCTGCTTCAAGCTGTCGAGCCTTTTCACTATGTACTTGGCATTGCTCAAGTAAATAGCAAAACTCAGGGATAGGTAGGCTGACTAGGTCGGAGAGCTCCATGTCTTGAATAATATTCCTGAGGTGTTGTTGATCTTGAGAGGCTCCTGTGAACCAGTCTCCCATTCTTTGACTTAAAGCTGAACTTTGAGTTGTCACAGAATAATTGCATAATTCTGCAACAGTCTTTGTAATCATTTCTGATCTTTCTTTCTCCTGATTGTAACGAGAAAACATAGATAGAGCCATCTGTTCTATCTGGGTTAGCCAGTATTTAGAAGAAGCAAAGTCATTGGATTGGATGGCGCGGTAGCACCCATTTAATTTATTGTAAATGTATTCATTAGAACCTTTGAGTTCTAAATTATACCAATCTCTTACCACCGCAGCTGCGAATGGTTTGGACTGCTGTTGTAGTCTTCGTTGGGCTGCTGTAATATTGCTGTAAGATTGTGAAGAGGTAGATGGAGAGGTTACTGGCAAAGCTGTCATGCCAGGTGGTGGAAAAGATGTCGCTCCCATTTCTGGGGTTTGAGTAGCTCCTGTTGTTGTATTACTAGATCCTCCCATTGCTGGGATGTGTGAAATTTCTCCCTTTGCAGGGGTACCTCCCAATTTTGGGGTCTTGGCTTCCGCCTTTGTCTTTTTGGTTGTAGCTTGCCAAACTTCGTCTTGGCGTGATTTGGCCTTCTCAACCATTTGCTTTAACTTTTGAATTCTTTCTTCGTCCATTAGGGACGAGTGAGAAGATCTGCAAGAAAATTAGTATGACCGGGAATATATTTAACATCATATTGATAAATTTCTAAATATAAAGCAATTCTTATTCGTCTAATATTTTCTTCTGGATTGTTTATTGTTCTTTTTTTCAAAAATTGTGATACTGCTTTATTATCAGTTTCTATTATAAACTGGCGATTAAGTAAATAAATTTTTAAACTTTTTATTGCTAATTTAATAGCTAATAATTCTTTGTCATAGTTAGAATATTTCTGTTGAGGTTTTGCAAATTTTCCAGAAGTATAGGCGACTATTTCTTTTTGTTTTGCTATTAAGATTCCTGCCCAGAATAAGTCTGAAGCATCAGTTTGAAGTGTCACTAATTCTTCATCTTTAGGAAAATAAAGAATAGGTTGTTTAGTAACCATTTGTTTAATTTTTTCTATTTCCTTTTCTTCAACAGGAGATAACTGAATAATTTTTTTGTCTGTGTTCCATCTTCTGGGTTGCTCACCATTTTCTACTTTGTATTTTGACTGTTCTAATGTTAATTTTTCTTGTAGATTCTGTACTAACTCAGATAGGTAAGGAATAAATTTTCTACCGTAGTTTAATAATCCCAAAAAACTTTGTAACTGTTTTAATGTCTTAAATGTTTTAGGAAACTCTTTTAACTTTGTATATATATATTGTTGCAATTCTATTTGTCCTTCTTTTATATATTTTCCTAAAAATTCAACTTCTGTTTTGAATAAACAAATCTTTTTTGGACTTAATATAATTCCGTTTTCTAATAGTAATTTTGCAACTTGTAGTAAATGTTGTTTATATTCATCTAAGTTGTGAGAAAAGACAAGAATATCGTCTATATAAACAACTACAAATGGTAAGTGTCCAAATATAGAGTTCAACCATTTTTGAAATACTTGAGGTGCATTTTTTAAACCAAAAGGCATTACTAACCATTCGTAATGGCCTTGAGGACAACTGAATGCTGTTAATTCTATAGATTCTGTATTAGCTAGTTTTATTTGCCAGAATCCTGACTTAGCAACAAATTTACTATAGTATTTTGATCCCTGAACTTGTTTTATTAATTGTTTAGCTGATGGTATAAAATAGCCATCAAATTTTGTATAGCTATTTAATTTTCTGTAATTGATAACCATTCTTGCTTTTCCTCTTTTTTGTTCTGCATGGTTTCTTACCATAAATGCAGGAGAAGAGTGAGGACTTGTACTGGGTCGTATTAATTTTAAGTCTACTAATTCTTTTATTTGTTCTGAGAATTCCTTTTTGTCAAAAGGAGATAGCATAATACTAATTTATTTTTGTATCTTTATATTGTTCTAGAAATGTTAAGGAACAATATCTTGGAGCTTTATTAAAATGTAGTAAAGGATTTTTTGAATATAAAGGTTTTAAGAGACTATGTACAATAGTTTCCGTGTCAGATATTGTTGATATTAAATATGTATAAAAAGTATTAGTAGTAGTATCATCACCACGCCGGGCTGGCGTGAAAGAGGGTGCTAAAGTTATAGGGAAATGCACACGAGGGATAGGATGATTGTCAAATGTAAAGTAATGTGTATTAAAAGGAGCATAATGGCGTAGATTATTCATACCGACTAAACAATCGATGTCGAAATCAATAGGTAATAAGGCGAATTCAAAGATATAGTGATGATGTTGATTGTGAATATCAGGGAAAGATACTGATAATTTTGCATTATGGGTAACTAAAACAGGTCTACCCATGAAATCGTGTAATTTTGCATTTTTTGCTAATGGTACCCAAAATTGATGAGGGATGAATGCTTTTTTAATTAGGCTAGTTTCTGCTGCTGAATCTAAGAGAGTATGAATAGTAAAGCGTGGGTGTTCATCAGAAAGTGATATAGTCATAGGAAGATAAATATGTAGTTGAGATTTTATTTCAAGATCCAACATTTGAAAGACCAAAAGAACTAGTTGGTAGGCGTATAATATTTTGTTCTTGAATCCTTCTTTGTTGATCCAAGATGCCTTTTACTTTGTTTAAATATATAAGAATCAACATAGGATTCAGCAGTATCTCTATGATACATATTATCATCTGTACCTTCTTGTGGTTGGTGAGGAGGTGGAGAATTTCTCCTTCCATGATGAGTAAATTATGGAGGATTCTCCATATTCCTTATTTATATATAATTCTTCCTCGCTAGATGATATATATTGTTCCTCGTTAGAGGATATATTTGTCTCCTCGTTAGAGGGTATGTACGTCTCCTCGTTAGAGGGTATGGATAACACATCATTAAAAGAGCTTTCAACAGAAACAAAGCTATCATCAGAAGATTTTTCAGAAGATCGTTCTGTAGAAAAGAATTTTATTGAAGCAGAATATTTTTCATAAAAATCAAAAAGTTCTTTAGAATCTATTTTTCCATTTAATTCTTTTGTTTGCAAAAGTTTATATTGCAAATATTTCTGATAATCTATTTCTTTTGGATCAATACTTTTTAAAGATTTTGAAGATGTTTTTATCATACGAACAGATCCAAATTTTCCTTTAGAAGAGAAAGTAGGAAAGCTTAAAAACGTTTGTAAGGTAGATAGTTTCTGAGATACAAGATATAATTGATCGCTTAAATAATTTAACATGCTATTTTGTTGTTCAGTAGAACCATTACATGAAAGATGTATACTATGTTCATGTGAATTTAAATTGAAAGGGCATTCATAACTTTATGGTAATACTAAAGATCTAGACATACTTAGCGAAATTTTGATAAACTAGACATGCTATTTTCTATCTTTCTTTCGTTAGCTTGGATATTAGTATCACTTTGACCCTGTTCTCTCCGGCACATACAACCTCTAAGAGTGGCTTTCATCTTAGGGTTCAGCAGCAAGGACCTATCAGTCCATCACGGACTTAGTCCACCACGAGCCTATTACATGGCTTCAGAGAGAGAGAGCACAGCCATGATTCGTTTCCTACCTCATGGCATAAGATACTAATATCTAGTTTGCTTAAGAAATTAAGAAAATAACATGCCTAAACAGTTTAGCCAGACATGGCTGTAAGAAGAATACTTACAAAAAAGGAAGATCGAAGCACAAGGCTCTGATACCAGTTGCGCAGACTATTCACAGCAGCAGACTATTCACAGAAATTAAAAGAGAAAACTGAAAAACTTTAAGAACTCAGAAAAAACAAGAGAGATTTAAAAAAAAGAACGCCACGGAAGAATTCCGATAAGTTCGAATAGTTCTTCAAAGAACCAAAGAGAATAAACTCATCAATTATCTGCAAACTGTATCCCTTCTATTCCATTAGACGCCTATTTATAGGCTAAAAAAATACAAGGAAAGTTCCTACAAGGAAAGTTTAAGAAATAGAAACAAAACAAAAGGAAACAATCAGCCCCTTAATTTGGCTGATCAATACAAGAAAAGTTCTTGAAATAGAAACAAAACAAAAGAAAACAATCAGCCCCTTAATTTGGCTGATCAATACAAGAAAAGTTCTAGAAATAGAAACAATACAAAAGGAAACAATCAGTTTTGACCGGATTCTTCTAGTAGTTGAATCATATTGATGCATCTTTGTTGAACGCGTGAACCATCCTCAATGGGCATCCACGAATTTGCTTGAACCCTAACCTTTTGAATCAGCCCATTAAGTGCATCCTTGAACTTCTTTTCTCGAGCTCTTGTAACCGGCCCAGTTAGAACTCGAACTGGCTCCTTTGTAGTCATGTCATTATTTGCATCATTCCCCTCCTCTTGAAAAGGATTTGCCCTCAAATCATCACCTACATCAAAAGGACTCAAATCAGTAATATTGAAAGTAGCACTAACATTGTACTCACCGGGCAAATCTAGCTTGTAAGCATTGTCATTGATGCGCTCTAGAACTTGGAAAGGACCATCCCCTCTTGGAAGTAGTTTGGAACGTCTTTGCGCCGGAAATCTCTCTGTTCTCATATGCAACCACAAAAATCGAATCTCTTCCACGTTTAGCCCTAGGTAATCCTAACACAAAGTCCATTGAAATATCAATCCAAGGCTCACTAGGAAGGGGCAAAGGAGTATACAAACCGTTGGGCTGCACTCTGGATTTAGCTTGCCTACATGTGACACATCTGCCACAAATTCGCTCAACATCTAGTTTCATGTGTGGCCAATAGAAGTGTTCCTGCAAAATAGCTAAGGTTTTAGCAATCCCAAAATGTCCCATTAATCCCCCTCCATGGGATTCCTGCACTAACAAATGCCTCAAAGAACAGTTAGGCACACATAACTTATTTTCTCGAAATAAGAACCCATCATGTCTAAAGAACTTACCACAAGTTTTTTTCTCACAAGCTTGGTACTCTTCACAAAATTCGTGGTCATCAATATATAAACTTTTAATATGTTCAAAACCAAGTAATTTTGCATCAAGTGTAAAGAGTAATGCATAACTGCGAGAAAGTGCATCGGCGACCACATTCTCCTTGCCTTGCTTATACCGGATGACAGATGGAAATGTCTCAATGAATTCTACCCAACGAGCATGCCTTTTATTTAGCTTGTGATGGCCCTTCAAGTGTTTCAAGGACTAATGATCAGTGTGAATCACAAACTCCTCAGGCCATAGGTAATGCTGCCATGTCTCCAAAACTCGAACCAATGCATACAACTCCTTGTCATAAGTCGGATAGTTTAAGGCTGCCCCGCTTAATTTCTTTCTGAAGTAAGCAATTGGTCGTCCCTCTTGTATAAGAACTGCGCCTATGCCAATACCTGAAGCATCAAATTCAATCTCAAACGTTTTAGAAAAGTTAGTTAAAGACAATAAGGGGGCTCTGATACCAGTTGCGCAGACTATTCACAGCAGCAGACAATTCACAGAAATTAAAAGAGAAAACTGAAAAACTTTAAGAACTCAGGAAGAACAAGAGAGATTTAAAAAAAAGAAGGCAAGAAAACTCTATGCCCCTGCCCTTCTCCTTCAGTCTTTATTTATAACCTTTCTTCATACAGTAGGATAAGAAGAAATCTTAATAGCAAAACAAAAAGAAATAGTCGCCTATACTTCTGGAAAATTTGCAAAACCTCAACAGAAATATTCTACCTATGACAAAGAATTATTAGCTATTAAATTAGCAATAAAAAGTTTAAAAATTTATTTACTTAATCGCCAGTTTATAATAGAAACTGATAATAAAGCAGTATCACAATTTTTGAAAAAAAGAACAATAAATAATTCAGAAGAAAATATTAGACGAATAAGAATTGCTTTATATTTAGAAATTTATCAATATGATGTTAAATATATTCCCGGTCATACTAATTTTCTTGCAGATCTTCTCACTCATCCCTAATGGACGAAGAAAGAATTCAAAAGTTAAAGTAAATGGTTGAGAAGGCCAAATCACGCCAAGACGAAGTTTGGCAAGCTACAACCAAAAAGACAAAGGCGGAAGCCAAGACCCCAAAATTGGGAGGTACCCCTGCAAAGGGAGAAATTTCACACACCCCAGCAATGGGAGGATCTAGTAATACAACAACAGGAGCTACTCAAACCCCAGAAATGGGAGCGACATCTTTTCCACAACCTGGCATGATAGCTTTGCCAGTAACCTCTCCATCTACCTCTTCACAATCTTACAGCAATATTACAGCAGTCCAACGAAGACTACAACAGCAGTCCAAACCATTCGCAGCTGCGGTGGTAAGAGATTGGTATAATTTAGAACTCAAAGGTTCTAATGAATACATTTACAATAAATTAAATGGGTGTTACCGCGCCATCCAATCCAATGACTTTGCTTCTTCTAAATACTGGCTAACCCAGATAGAACAGATGGTTCTATCTATGTTTTCTCGTTACAATCAGGAGAAAGAAAGATCAGAAACGATTACAAAGACTGTTGCAGAATTATGCAATTATTCTGTAACAACTCAAAGTTCAGCTTTAAGTCAAAGAATGGGAGACTGGTTCACAGGAGCCTCTCAAGATCAACAACACCTCAGGAATATTATTCAAGACATGGAGCTCTCCGACCTAGTCAGCCTACCTATCCCTGAGTTTTGCAATTTACTTGAGCAATGCCAAGTACATAGTGAAAAGGCTCGACAGCTTGAAGCAGAATTGACGGTTCAGAAAATGATAAATCTGAATCAGCAACAGATGATAGAAGACTCTCAGCTGAAAGACTTCTTCAAAAGGCTTGAAGCCACTGATATAATAGCTCTCTTTCAAGCTCATGATTTGATCCTAAACAAGAACAGATCCCCTCGGAATTGACGGTTCAGAAAATGATACTTATGTATTACTAAGCATGCTAGTCACTCGATTGAAAGTAGGATCATCACCTTCACTCCTACTCCTGACAGTAAAGGAAGAAAACTTCACCTCAGAGCTTCACAAGAGCAATCATAGTCGAAAGAGCAAACTGATTCAACAATCGCTATTCTTTTTCACTGTTAACCATCTCATGAACAGCATTCAAAGTCGATTCTGCAACAAGAAAATTCCAGACTGCTACTGCTCTATGCCTTCCCCTCAACTATACCATACGGAATCCATTTATTACTCTTATAGGTTCTGCTGAATCGAAACACCATTTAGATAAGAAGACTAAGAAAAAGAAGACTGTCTGTCACTCGAACCTTCGAGACAAGCGACGTAAAGCTTTCCAACAGGCAAGCCAGATGCAGATTTCATAGCTACGCTTACTCCTTCAACCCCGAAAAGATTGGATTTGTGCGGAAGTAGATTCGATAGAGCCGTCATCTTCCTTCACACGATGGTCGTGCCGTCGGAGACGACAGGACCAATGGCAACTGAGGTTTCAAAGGACGGAGAGAACGGTCAAAATTGTCACAGGTTTGTTTGCCAACGGGACTGAATGTCTTATCGTAGTCAATACCATGAAGTTGGGTGATTTGGCCACAGAGATGGCCTTGACAGTCGCAGCAAGTAGCATCGGTTTGATAAGTCATTTGCTACTAAGTACATTCGATTCGGATAGGTAAAAGTGTCCATGTCGAGTTGCCATCTCTCTTGGTCTGCCTTATGCGGGATGAGGCAGGGATCCCGTCGACGGCATTTATCCGCCAGCGAAGTAGATCTCGAACAACCAATGCAACCAATCTCGAAAGAAAGGCAATCAGAAGTGGAGTACTTTCCTCTTTTCGGAAGAGAAAGGTACGAATATTTTTCATTTATGGAGAGCACTAGTTGATGGTGAAGAATATGCTCTGGCTTGCTTGCATGCACACAAACGACGATCGTCTCACGATCTAACAGTTCTCAATAGAATAAATCGATATTTTTATAAGGAGTGTAAAGACAAATGTCAGACTATGTATCAAACTGATGAGAGAACAAAATTTTCTCGCTCTCAGAACTGTTGGCTTTTCATCTCCTTGATAACTGGAAGTTCTCCAAAAGTATAAAAAGTTGGAGGACTTTGTACCATCCATTCAAGTGTGGTTGAATTATGTTCAACAGCCCTACGACTTGGAGCACATTTTTTGTTGTTTCAATTACTTAAAGTGATTGTACGACCACGAAGAAACAACGAATCCCAACTACGAATATCTCAGAGCCGAAACTGCTCAGAGATTTCCATACGGCATAAGCATATGGATAATCCTGAATGCGATGTGGCATACCCAAAAGCCCTAAGAAATGCATGGGAAAGAAGGTCAGTTAACCCCGAAAGAAGTGATCTAAAAATGGATTTGACCTATAGTTTCCGGATATGTCCGACCAAAAGATTTTGCCCACCCATTAGTAAAATTCTGCAAATAAACCAAAAACGGCTCCCATGGAAAGTACATAATGGAAATGTGCAACCACATAATAAGAATCATGTAGAGCAATGTCTATTCCAGGATTAGCTAGAACTATTCCAGTGAGCCCTCCTATTGTGAACAAACAGATGAACCCTACAGCAAATAACATGAGTGTGTATACTAAGCCAGACCAAAAGGGTCCTTCCATCAACTCGCGATACAAAGCCAGGATTAGCTAGAACTATTCCAGTGAGCTCTCCTATTGTGAACAAACAAATGAACCCTACAGCAAATAACATGAGTGTGTATACTTAGCCAGACCAAAAGGGCTCCTTCCATCAACTCGCGATACAAAGCCAGACCAAAAGGGCTCCTTCCATCAAAGTTAAAAAGTATGTATACTATATCTCATATAGGGTGTCGGAACGCCTTGCACCCGAGCGTCATAGGTCTTATTCTTGCGAACCCTACGGCTCATATATCTGTCGAATCCATTCGTATATACAGAAAGTTAGCTAAAGCTCACGACCACTTTCATCTGTAAGGAAGACAAGACACTTCCTACAGCCTCGACGCGCCGAAGCCACTATTTTGACTCCGTCTTATGCAATTATGAACTCCATGGAACTTTCTCGATTCCAATGCAACTGGTAATTTTTGAGTTGATGTAACAAACTACACGAGCCTCCCGATGAAGCCAACTTTAATCCTATCCGAATACTAAAATGAAAAGGCAGTTTCATTATTGTGGTATACCAGCCGCCAGTTTTGGAACTTGGAAGTTCAAATCAGAACATATATATCCGTAAATGGATTTGTAAGTATCGCCACTTCAGTCGTGCTCGTCGTTTCTCAAATGGAAAAAAAGAATCTTTTTTTTGGGAACATCGTAAACCAGAAATTCTTATACTCGTGATTCTTCATCCACCGATGCAGAAAATGCTCTAGTTTTCCATTCTCATATGAGGCAGGAAGGTTTATTGGCAACAGGTCGAAACATGAACTGATCGCTCGTTAGGGACGGTTTATAAATCATAAAATTACCACAAATGGAATGAGAAGTGGGTCCATGTAAATGATCGAGACCTCACAAACAACAACGCTCCATACCCATATGGAGTTCGGGACACAAAGGCAATCGTTGAGTGAACTGTATCTTATTCGTCTCTGTTGACCTAAGCCGCACCATTATTGCTGGGGGGTGGGGCTCGACCTCCGAACCTTATGTGGGACGAGTTTTTTCCTCATACAGCTCGGGCCGAAGACCGGGGGAAGTTGAGGAGAGATGGGGAGACCCAGCTGCTGCCGGTCGGGATGGACAGGAAACGGGGCGGGGATAAGCTTGTGAAGAAGCAACGCGTCATTCTCCCACCCCCAACAAAACCGACCCTATAGTGCTTCGCGCTCTTTCAATGCCATCCCAGTCCATTCCGGTACCGGCGGCGAAGACTAATCTCAAAAGTGCAGTAGGCGTCATCTGACCAATCGGTTCGGACACAAGATCGCTCGTGCCCGCCCAAAATACGATCATGCTGGCCCTAAATGGAATAGCTCCCATCAGTTGTTACACTGCACCCCGACCCGAGTCCCCACGTCTGCTTTTATCTGCCCACAACCCGCTTTCTTTGCCAACACAACATCGAGGGCCGTCCCCTTCACTCTATGCTGACCCCGGCTCGATAACTCGATGCCTCCTCACCTTTCAAACTCTTTATTTATAGAAATCTCAAAGTTACAGTAGATTCCATTTAGATAGAAAGGAATCTTTGGACATAAAAAGTGCTATAGGAAAAGATGAATTATTGGTACAAGACTGCTTTTCGTACAATAATTAAAAAGATGCTGTCTGGTGATAAGAGGGAATCTCCTTTTAGAGGTGGAAAGGAGTGAGCTAGCTGTACTGGTGTCGGCAGAAGGATGAGGATGAATCTTGACATGACAAGCATGGTCCCACCACGCTTAATCCTGCATAATATTCTGAAGTGCTCCTTCATCCATTGCTTCCTGGATATCATCTTGTTGATGGTCTTCGTCTCCTCCAAGGTCTTCGTCTTCCATTCTTTCTAAATCTTCATAGAATTCTTCTTTGGCTTTAGAGCTAATCTTCCCCAACTGAAGAGAAGATAGGAATTCCAGGACTTTAGGAATTCTGGTCTCAGAATTTTTTAATGCTCCAATATAATCATAAAAAGAACATTGTTCTCAAGACCGTCGTTGCTTTTTCCGAGACCCAGGTCTAGAGTTCCGGCATAGTACAGAAAAGTGAGTCGAGCGATGAGTTTTGCGAAGTCAAAAGCGGAAAGTGCAGCGACTGCTTCTTGGGTGGGAGGCGTGAACGGATAAGGCTCCGTCATTCCAGCCGAATACGTCCATTTTATGTAGCTGAGCAGGTCGTCAAAGGAAGACCTACTGTAGCTAAAGCACGGAGGACGATAGTGGACAATGCGCAATGGAATCCCCCGTTCATGCTTCTCCCTGACGGAGGCGTCACCTATTTTTCTCCTTGATCATCTCTTTTTGTCGAAGGGAATCCGATGGCAAAAGGGAGGTGTGGATGGACGTCCGGCATCCCTATGTCGGGTAAGAGGCTGCTGACGGTCAACGTCTGACCCACGTCATCTCCTTGGTGATTCCGAAATACGAAGATTCGACAAGAAGATTTATCGAATTCTAGTTCAGATTGGCTAGGGTAGGCCTTGACGTTTCTCTAACTCACTTATAAAAGTACCGATGCATGGTTCAACGAAATGCCTTCTTCTTCTGTGATATTTCTTCACTACATAAAAGACGATTTGACACCAAGCAATTCAATAACTACAATACAAAGAGACTATTGGCTCCTATCTCCTGCCTTTCATGTAAGACGCATCAAAGGTCTAGGTCGAACGTCAGGCATGTTTCTTCGTCTTCGTGATTATCACACTTCTCTTTCTTCTTTTCATCAGTCTCAGTCCGGTAGATTCCGATCTCTTTGCCTTGTCATGCGCTGTGGTAGGGCATCATCGGAGTTTCAAAGTTCTTCCTTTTCCTGCCCCTTTAAAAGATCAAACACAGGTTCGATTTATTTCTTTATTTCCCCATGAATCGTATGCTAGGTTTTTGTGAAGCCCATTCCCACCGCGCTCATGGCCCGGTTGGCCTACCAATGGTAGTGGGAATTCTCCCGTTCCCTAATAAAAAACTGCATCAGTTGGATGCGGGGTCTACTCCGCGAGGAGCGGTACGGACATAGATGATATCATCACGACCTCTCTTTGCGTACCACTAGGGATGCTTAACACCACTTCGCAGTGCATTACCCGCGCTTTCGTCTCTCTCAGTGTGGTCAACACTGGGTGTTTCCGAGCAGCGAGGCTTACACCTATTCGCCACCATTCATCCAAAGTTCCTTACCCTTATGCACTACACGAATTTTGGAATAAGCCATCTTCCTATCAACGGTTAAGGAGTCAACTGAGAATCTCAGCGGCAGGATTGAATACCTGGATCAAATCAGAGTTCACATCTCCACCCTGAACAAATAGGAGGCGTGGGCCACAGGTCGCACATGACGCAACCGAGTCGCATGACAAAAGAACACCCAACATAAAGATGCACACTCCTTCATGTGAAATAGGAAGATTCATCTTCATATTTTTGTAGTAGTCGTGACCAACAGCCATCAGCAGTCGGCTCGTTGGTAAGGCGAGAGCTTCAAGCCCGATTTCTGGCGGCACACCCCCCAAACAAGCACCACTCGATGAAGGTGGGGGGGAAAGCTACAGGACCAAAATCTTCGACCCTTCTTTCGAGATGGGGGTGCCCGAGGCACCTCATCTTGTCATTTCATCGTTGCTCATTCCCGGTAGGCCGAAGTGTTTGACCTTTCCTTCTCCGCGCCCGCTCACGCTTCGATGACCTATCACGAGGTAAAGAGAAGAGAGTACGAAAGAACTGTAAACAGAGCAGGCCGCAGAAAGATTCTAAATATTGACAAGTCCCCCATGGATTCGAGAAGAAGGAAATGAAGAACAAGAATGAAACGAAATAAAGCATTTCAGGAGGATGAGCTTCTCCCAATTATATTTGGAAAGGGATACGGGCGGCTTGCTCTAACCAACACTCCACTTTTTTCTCTGTCCATGGAACGTATGAATTTCCTGGAATGTAGATAGACCAAAAAAGGAAATTCAGTAATAAGAATAGGAATTAGAGTACCATTGGAAGAAGGGGCACCAGTGAGAACATCTCTACTGACAAACCATTTCAATAGTATGGGTGTTGCCGTGCCACGAGGCACGACCATGGAAGTAATGAAAAAGAAGAAGTTCTGTAGTTGGACCATCCGCTCAGTACGTTCGATTTTAGCTTCTCCAGAGAAGATGAGACACTCAAAATAAATGAAAGTGTTTGCAACACATACCGAAAAAGGGTACCCATGTTGCCGACCATTAATGACTAGTTCAAACACCAGGAGCAGGGTTGAAACCGACGAAGTTTTTTTGACTTTCCTGATGTTTCCAAACGTTTTCAATAAAACCTTCTCGTAGGAGTATTTGGAAAATGTTTTCGGTGCTCTCCATAGATGCTATTCGAACCGTGAAGGTTTTATCCATGTCAACATTTCTTATAGAAGTTATTATATCGGCTACCGTCTCCCTACCCATGACGAACGAGAATTATTGGTGCCTCCTTTAGAAATCCATTGTCAATTGAGATATTTCTCCGTGAAATTCCACTCTTTCAATTCCCAAGTGATCGGACCAAAAACTCGAGTTCCTTTTAGATGCTGAGTCATCAATTAATGACAACCGCTGCATTGTCATCATATCGTCTCCTAATACCATTGTCACGTTTGAGTTCGTCTATGTGTACGTACAATTAAAGCGAGAATTACTTATGATCTTTCGAGAGGCCTCTCAGGCACTGCTTCTTTGATTACAACAACAATAACGTCACCAATATGAGCATATCAGTGATTACTAGCTCCAGAGATTCGAATACATATCAATTCTCGATCTCCGCTGTTATCCGCTACATTCAAAAGGGCTAAGGTTTAATCATATCATTTTTCTTTAAATTTGTTATTTCAATGGAAAGGATGAGGAAAAAAAAGAAAGATTGTTTGTCCAGAAATAGACGAAACCTATGTTTGTATTTTCATCCTTGACTACCCCGGTTTAGTTCGACATCCCTATCCTGAAATAACAAATTGAGTTTTTATTGGCATTTTGCACGCAGCTATTGAAGTAGCTGCTCTGGCTACAGTTTCTGAGACTCCGCCCATTTCATAGACATATTCGACCTAGTTGTCACAACGGATACGTCTAAAAGAGGTAATACTGTTTTAGATAAAGATATAATTTGTACAGAATGATATGTTTTATTTAGGGTTATCATAATGATCCCAAAGTTTTCTTCTTCTGAAGATTCAGAAGAGCTTTCTTCATATATAGATTCTACTTCGTATATTGAAGAATTATCACTAGGAATTTCTTCTATGGTTCCTAGATGTATATCATATGTTTCAAGATCATCAATCCATACTGTTTTTACATTTAAAGGGCATTCGTATGCAAAATGTCCTTCTTTATCACATTTAAAGCATTTACAACCTTTTTTATAAGTTGTTTTGTCTACTTTGTTATTCTTAATAAATTTTCTATTTTTGTACTTCTTTGATTTCTTATATTTTTCCTTAAATTCTGGTCTCCATTTTTTCTTAGATATTTTGTATCTTTTTCTGTTGTATTTGGGTTTAAAGTTTTTTGTATTTAGAATGTTTTGAATGTCTCTTCTTATATGGTTTATTGTAACCATAGACAGGGGGCATCCAAATTGATAATTTACTTCATCATCATATTTAGGACAACATGATACTTTAATGTCAGAACCATGTATATGTTTTTTCAAATGTTTACTAGCCTTTTGTTTTTGGCAAGTTTTCTTAACCGTTTCCATACATGCTTTCTTTAGCATTCCTGTACTATCCGCTAATCCACTTTTCAGGCTATTATATTTTTTCTCTATCATTGTATCCCATGGTATAGGTAGTTTAGCAAAAAAAGCTTTTAACCAAAATGTTTTCGTTTCTAAAGAATTTAACTTAAATATATGACTTATATATTCATTTGCGAACTCTTCTAAATAACATATGTTGCAAAGTTTCATTTTTAACAAAATATTTTCATCTATAGTTTCTTCGAATAATTCTTCTCCTGTTAAATCTGTATATAATAGTTTACAGATACTATGTAAAGCAGTTTTTCTATCAGTATAAGTATCTACAGCTGCTATTTCTGTAGGGTGTAATTTTTTATATTGTGTCAACCATCTTAAGGCTATCCCTTGCCAGTAACCACAAGCTATGATTACAAAGTCTTTATTTTTTATCGTTTTTGGTAGTAATAAAGCTGTTCCTATAAATCTTTGCTCCCAATTTACTATATAATCTCTTAATTTTCTAGCAGGGACATGATCTATATTGAATATCAAATCCTAGAAGGAGTATATCTGAAACAGAATGATACTTAGTTTTTTCCAATACATTAGAAGAACATAAACAACATTTACTACAAGTGGTAGAAATATTATTAGAAAAAGGAATTATATTAAGTCCAAAAAAGATAAGTTTATTTAAAACGGAAGTAGAGTTTTTGGAAAAATATATAAAGGAAGGACAAATAGAATTACAACAACATATCTATACGAAGCTAAAAGAATTTCCTAAGACTTTTAAAAATTTAAAACAATTACAGAATTTTCTTGGCCTATTAAATTATGGGAGAAAATTTATACCCCATTTATCTGAGTTAGTACAAAACCTACAAGAAAAGCTAAAGTAAGTCCAAGCCAAGTATAAATGTGAAACTGGTGAGCAACCAAGAAGTTGGAATACGGAAAAAATACCAATTCAATTATCGGACACAGAAGAAAAAGAAATTGAAAAGATAAAAGAATTAGTTACAAAACAAACCATATTATATTTTCCTCAAGAAAATGAATTGCTAACGTTACAAACTGATGCTTCTGATTATTATTGGGCAGGAGTACTAATAGCCAAACAAAAAGAAATAGTTGCTTATACCTCGGAAAAATTTTCAAAACCCCCACAAAATTATTCTACGTATGACAAAGAATTACTAGCGATAAAACTTGCTATAAAAAGTTTAAGAATCTATTTACTTAATCGAAATTTCATTATAGAAACAGATAACAAAGCAGTAGCACAATTCTTAAAGAAAAGAACGGTTAATAATCCAGAAGAAAACCTCAGAAGAGTAAGAATTGCATTATACTTAGAAATTTATCAATATGATGTTAAGTATATTCCTGGCTATACTAACTATCTTGCAGATCTTTTAACCCATCCAGAATATGGATGAGGAACGGCTGAATAAAGTGAAGTCTTTGGCCGAGCAGGCCAAATGGACTGCCATCTCCAACACCAAGAAGACCCCGCAAGCGGGAGGCAACATCCAGGACATCAAAAGGAAGACCCCTGAAAAGGGAGGAAGCAGCTCAAACACTCCTGAAAAAGGAAAAGACAATACCCAGGAAACTGGAGGCAACAACAACTCAACTACTGCAGCATCTACTTCTACATAAACAAAGCAATTTCCACCTCCTGGTATGATAGTTCTACTAGCCCAGAACCAACCAACATACAGCAACATCACGGCGGCTCAAAGAAGACTATAGATTACCAGACCAACAGCAGCAGCGGTAGTAAGAGACTGGTATAATACAGATCTCAAAACTACCAACCCCAACATCTATGAAAGACTAAATGGGTGTTATTGCGCCATACAGTCTAATGACTTCCACTCTACCAAATACTGGCTTTCCCAGATAGAACAAATGGTTCTATCAATATATTCTCTCTATATTCAAGAAAAGGCAGAGAAGCAGGAAATCATCAAGGCAACCACAGAACTGTGCAACTACACATTGACTTCACAAAGTTCGGACTTACAGCAGAGGATTGGCACCTGGTTCCAAGGAAGCTCTCCAGATCAACAATATTTGAGAGAGCTTGTACAAGATTTAGAAATTGCAGATCAGGTATTTCTTCCATTACCTGAATTTCATAGACTAATAAATCTGTGCAAAGTCAACAGTGAGAAGGTCAGGCAAATTGAAGCAGAACTCACTGTACACAAAATGATTGGATTGAATCAGCAAAACATGATCGGCGATACTCAGCTGAAGGAATTCTTTAAGAAGCTTGAGGCCACCGAGATTATTTCTATCCTTCAACAGCATGACCTAATAATGAACAAGAATGATTCTCCAAGGATCATCACTTGCTTTCAAGACATTGCAAATTGCAGCAAGGCTATAAAATTAGGTCTTGTTCATGAAATATATGTTAATTCCTCTCATCCGGAGGAATATCAAGATCATCTTCCATCTATCTGCCTCAAGAATATTAAAGCATATGCCTCTAGATACCAGACAAACTTCTTCTTCCATGTCTGGAGTACATGGGAGGAGAGGAAATATCTAAAGGTATATGAATCAGTACAATTATGGGAAATGCATAACCACAACTATGCACCTTCTTCTTCCTGTGATCAGTTTCCAGTTCTTAATCTGGAGGAAGAGACTAAGAAGGCAGCTAGAGAATTCTTCGACGAGGCCTACAATAAATCCATCACAGGTGCTCATAATGTTAAAATTAAAGATAATATTCTTTTTTTTTGACCATATAGGAGCCTTTGGAAACTCAGAGACAAGAATCCCCAAGGTCTTGGAGTTTTTATCTTCTCTTCAGTTAGGGAAGATGGGTTCTAAAGTCAAAAATGAATTCTATGAAGACCTCGAAAGAATGGAAGATGAAGATCTTGGAGGAGAAAATGACTGGCAGGATAATGATATTCATGAAGCTATGGATGAAGAGGCCATACAAAATATTATGCAAGATTAAGCGTGGTGGGACCATGCTTACTCATCAAGATTCGATCTCATCCTTTACCTACTCAGCCTCCATCTAGAAGACTCTCCCGACAACCACTTTATCTACTTTTAATTATTGTACTAAAAGTTTTACATTATTGTACGAAAAAGTCAGTACTGTAGCAATAATGTAAACTTTTCCTGTAGTACTTTTACTATTGAGAGATTCCTTCTTATCGGAAGGTCTCCCTTTGTAAACTCTATATAAAGAAATGAAAGGTGAGGGGAAGAGGCATCGGATTTTCGCTCTGAATTTTCGAAGTCTTTCTGATCCTCCTTTGCTTACTTCTCTTCTCAAAGTTTAAGTTTAATTTTTGTGAATAAAAATTTGTGAAAAGCAAATTGGTATCAGAGCCTTGGTGTACAGAGCTTGGCGACGACTACCAGCGTCCTTTTCTTCTCTTTTGTAAGTATTCTTACTCATGTCTAGCTAAATAATTAGACATGTTATTCTCTTAATTTCTTTAGCTTAGGTAGATAATAATATCCTACGCCATGGAGTAGGAAATGAACCATGGCTGTGCTCTACCTCTCTGAAGCAAGTAATAGGCCTGTGGTAGACAGTGGAGTTCTTTGCAGCCTAACTCTAAGATGAAAACTACTCTTAGAGGTTACCGTGAGCCGGAGAGAATAGGGTCAAACCGATATTGTTATCTAACTAGCTATAGAAAGAAAGAGAATAACGTGTCTAATACTCATAAGAGTTTCCTTAATGTCTAGATCTGTAGTTATCCCAGAAAATTATGCATGTCCTTATAAGCTAGATTCTCATGAACACATTATTCATTTACCATTGAATGGATCTGAAGAACAACAAAATAGTATGTTAAACTATTTAGCAGACCAAATACATTTGATTTCTTTAAGAATTAAATCTTTATATCCATTCAAGTATATAAAGATAAAAAATGTATTGGAAAAAACTAATATATCATCAATGTAAACAACTACATAGTGTAAATGTCCAAATATAGAACTCATCCATTTTTGAAATATTTGTAGTGCGTTTTTTAGACTAAAGGGCATTACTAACCACTCATAATGACCTTGTGGACAGCTAAATGCTGTTAATTCTATAGATTCTTGGTTTGCTAATTTTATTTGCCAAAATCCAGATTTAGCATCAAACTTACTATAGTATTTTGCTCCTTGTATTTGTTTAACTAATTGTTCTGCAGAAGGTATAAAATATCCATCAAATTTTGTATAACTATTTAATTTTCTATAATTTATAACCATTCTGGCCTTTTCTCTTTTTTGCTCTGCATGATTCCTTACTATGAAGGCAGGTGAGGAATGAAGACTTTTGCTAGGTTATATTAATTTTAATTCAATAACTCATTTATTTGTTCTGCGAAGAATCTAGACATTAAGGAAACTCTTATGAGTATTAGACACGTTATTCTCTTTCTTTCTATAGCTAGTTAGATAACAATATCATTTGACCCTATTCTCTCCGGCTCACGGTAACCTCTAAGAGTGGTTTTCATCTTAGAGTTAGGCTGCAAAGACCTCCACTGTCTACCACAGGCCTATTACTTGCTTCAGAGAGGTAGAGCACAGCCATGGTTCGTTTCCTACTCCATGGCGTAGGATATTATTATCTACCTAAGCTAAAGAAATTAAGAGAATAACATGTCTAATTATTTAGCTAGACATGAGTAAGAATACTTACAAAAGAGAAGAAAAGGACGCTGGTAGTCGTCGCCAAGCTCTGTACACCAAGGCTCTGATACCAATTTGCTTTACACTATGTAGTTGTTTACATTGACTTACTGTAACATAACAGGTTTGTCGGGAAATATGCGTACCCATATTTTTCCATCACGACGCGCAGGTAGTGTCATTGCTCTTCGCTCTGCTTCTATTTGTCGGGATGTGATCCGACGCATGTTCGACGTGCCTGAAGAGCGTATCTGCTTTAACAAATATGATTACCTCGACAAGATATTCCCTTCATTCTTCCTCTATGTTTTTATGAAATCTGGTTCTTTTTGGGTTATAGTTGATGGTTGTTTCGTCAATTCCATCTCTACTACAGAACCGTCCCTCTGAGTTTCTTCTCATCCAGCTCCTCGCAAATGAAACGAAACGATTCAATAAAAAAAATGAGGAAGCTTTAAAAAGAAAGAGATTTCTTGTCTCAGTAACTCGAAATAGTTACTGGTTCCCAAAAAGAACCAGATTTCATAAAAACATAGAGGAAGAATGAAGGGAATATCTTGTCGAGGCAATCATATTTGTTAAAGCATATACGCTCTTCATGGTTTACGCGTTACTGGTTCCCAGAAGAGTCAATTTCTCTATTAGCTAAACCCTTTCTGGAACTACCTTTGGACTCGTATTTTTTTCAGACAACCCTTACTGGTTCCCTGACATATGTTGCAACGTCTCCAATAACATGCTCTGACTTCCTTTTTCCCTTAATAATTCATCAAATTTGGTGTTTTTAGATCCCCAGTTGCTATGTGGAACAAAGGATGAAATACAATCGATTCCTCCATTTAAGTGGTTCTCGCTTCTCCTTGTTCCTGTTCTAAACTCTTCCCCAGGTTGTTCCCAATGTTCGGCACTTTCCATACTTCGTGGGTGCAACATCAACAAATTCGCTCATGATCAAGTTACAACCTAAGATCTATGACCATATTATGTTAATTATTCGTATTTCATTCATTCCATCGGTATGCTCCCAGGTACCTGTAATTGTGATCTGTTTGCCAAAACCAACGGGTCTTTCTGTGGAAACCTCCACGAGCAATCATCATTTTTTAATGGTTTTTCCGCTGGTAACAACAGCTCTTTCCACACCTCCAGATATCTGGTGCCAAATTGTCGCCCGTCTCCTTATTTCTTTGATAATAGAGTTGGCTATCTCCGTGGCATTGACTGTACAAGTTCGTAAAGAGGGCTAGATAAGTAGAATGAGGGAATGTGGCTCGATTGACAAAAAAGAGCAGTAGAGGGGACCCCCTAGAACCTGGCAAAAGTCACTATCGACAGAATTCTCGAGCAATTCTAAACCAACATATGCGATTCATTCCCGTGATGGAGTCTAACAAACGGAAGACTCCGTCACCGTCAGGAGCAGGATGAGTGATACATCTGGCGAGCGCCAGTGAAGAACGCAAGCAAAGTGGGAGCTCGGGTATTGAACTATTCAATCGACGCAAGAGAAAGGAGGCAAAGAGAGGGTTTTTCTGGAAAGCGCTTGGGGAGCGAACCGAAAAGCTTAGCTTTGCGGAGCGGACCAATCTTCCATACCGCACAAACTGCGTTGGCAAAGCCAACCTCTTCCTCCCAACATCCTAGGGAGGGTTCGGGGACCGACGGCACATAACCAAAATCAAAAGGTTGGGGTCTGCCCCTGTGCCCTTCGACGCACATAAAAAAGGCACTGGTCTGTCCGTAAGTCCACATGTCGATCGCAGAGCCAGCATTTCGCTATCCGCTTGTTCCTACGGGAAGCGCTGACGAGCTAATCAAAGCCTACTGCCGAACAAATTACTGATGTTGGTTCTGAGTCGACTGGTGATCCAGAAAAGGTTGCTAAACAGAGTGTCGATGGGACACAGCCTACCAAATGTGTTCCGGAGTCTGCAGCTAAATCGACTGACGTGGAAGAGACGGCTCAGAAGGATAGGGAAGGCCAAGAGCAGCCAGGGTATGAACGAGCTACAGATGTGGCTGAGGATGAAACAAGACCAGAATCCAATCCAGTGGTGGATGAGACCAGGCATGATGTTAGCCCCACCTCCGAGCATCGAAACACTGGTGAAAGAGGAAGAAGGGAAGCAACAATCCGACATCGACTCTGTGACGAAGCGTCGGGCGATCACCATCAATCAGATGAGTCTTGCCCCGCTTCCTCCGGGCGCCTCCGGAAAATTCGAGACCATCCTTCGGAGAACGCCAACGGAGATGAGGGTCCAATAGAGGCTCGACGATCATGAAGTTCTCCCAATGCGTCAAGCACATGAATCAGACTCCCATCCTAAATTGCATCCCCGATGCGCCGGGCTATGACAAAAAGATACAGCTGTTGTACTACTTGACTGATAAGAAACAGCTGCAGTAAAAACTGGAAGACTGTTGTATATACTGTCACCCTCTCTTCCGCTAGTAACGTGGCACAGAAAGGCCAGAAAGGCCGACGCAACGTTTCGTCAACGCGCGTCGAAAAGCGCTGGGCTGGGATTCTGTGCGGGAGGCGGGTGACGACGGCCATAGACGTCAGTTCAGTTGCAAGCCGAAGGCATACATTCGTCAGGGCGAAGTGACGGGGCCCGCGGAGCGGCGTCGATTGTAGTAGTCATTGCGAACATCTCTCCTCTTCTTTTAGCATGCACATTCCGCTTGCATGCCGTCGTCAGGTACATCTCTCTTTCATTTTCTCACGCTTGCCTAAAAAAGTCGGTCTTTTAGTGACGTGTATATAAGCAGTTGTTTAGTGTATAAGCAAATCTTTAGTGGCCGCACTGAAAGGCAGGCCCCTTTGTGTAAATGGTGGTGGAGGTTGGTTGAAGAAGATGATTTCCCGCAGCGTTCAGAACCAGCCGTCGAAGTGAATGAATTCGAAAGAACGAAGAAGTAACGGAAATGAGATGACTCTTTCTCTTACTATTTCATAAGCAGATCTTCCCCTTCACAACAATCATGAGTGTTTTTTTATTCCTCTCGTATATCGTCGTAATGCCCTTAATGAAAGGTCTTGAAAAAGACTTTTTATGTCATTTCCATTTAGGTTCAATTCGGATCCCTCCATTGTTTCTCTTTCTTTCCGAACCTTTTCCTCGAAATGAGAAAGAAGATGGTACACTCGAATTGTATTATTTTAGTGCTTATTGCTTGCCAAAGATCCTACTTCTACAATTGGTAGGTCACCGGGTTATTCAAATAAGTCGTGTTTTCCGTGGTTTTCCCATGTTACAACTTCCATACCAATTCGATCGATTCAGAATGGATCGGTTAAACATTCCATTAGGGAGCCCGGTTTTGACTCTTCTGTGTGGTATTCATTCTCGTTTGGCTCTTGGAATTACATCCACCAGTGGTTGGAGCAGCTCGCAAAATCCAACCACTTCACCTACTTCATTGCCCCCAACCATTTCCCGTACCTCTATTGAAACATAATGGTTTCATGTTCTTTCATCGATTGGTTATTCCTCTCCATTCGTATCTCCTTATCCAATTTCGGTCTCGAATAGTTCACAAGATTGAATGGCCAAGTCATTGAAAAACCTAGATTCGATTGTTTTCCGACGAATGTTGAGTTGGGCCCGGGTATGTAATTCCAGCCATGTATTTGGGATGAACTTTCATTGGAGTGGAGAAGGGCTTTCGGTTCGTTGCACCCTGTTTTGGCATAGCAGCGAGATGAAGATCTTTTTATCCAATAAAAAAAAAATCGACGAATTTTCTTTTTTATTGGATCGGATAAAAAATTCCATCATTGTATTTTCATCTTTTTGAAAACTTTTTTTTCTATAACCAAAAGGATTCTAAATCACAGGATCAGGGGCCCCAGAAGATGAGACTCAGTTTGTCGAATCAGATAACGGACGCTTTCCATGAATTGCTCTATCTCTGGTTGGATGCACACCAGTTGTCTCTAGAAAGAGACTGTTCACTGGACCATACCGCAAGCAAACACCAGCTGACGAAAAGAGGGATCCCGTCGACGGTTGGGGCAGGTCTCCTCGGCAGGAATACTAGTCCGTAAAGGAAGACGGATCAACAAGTGGTTGATCAACAACTGTCGGCAATAAGAGTGAGTGAACGACGTCTGGTTTCTTCTCCATTGATGTCGAATTCCAGTTTTTTTGACCTCTGACTAAAAGGAGAAGTCAGACCACGTATGGGGTGTTTACAGAATGCATCTTTGTCTAATCAATCCCTCATGAAGAAGACTCATAGGTAAGACAAAGACATGGGGTTTCGTGGGCGTCGAGGGGATTCAGTCAGGCCGAGTTTCTGAAGCTATGGCTTAGAAGTAGTCGCATCACACAGGTTGGGTCAAACTTTGGTCCCACCCATGGATCAAATCGCACAGTAGGATGCTCTCTTCAAAAAGTGTTTGAGTTTTAGTCCACACGATCCATTCACAATCAGAGTCTGTGCAAGATTCCTTCCTCACCAAGTAGTCTCATTGGTCATCAAAAGGAGACAATTGATCCCGGGGTGGCGAAAGCTTTTTCCGGGAACTCTATTTCAAACCGCATGGCCTAGGACAGTTGGTTGATTGGATAAGAGGGGAGTTCCGCGAAGGTAGTCTCACAAAAGAAACTCGTCGGGCAAAGAGGGCTCAATCTAAAGATGGAGGGTCCTTAGGCACTCGTCCCTTTAGGGCAAGGGGTGGGTCAAAATCATTTTATATGAGGAGCCAATTGAGATTGAGCTATCCACAAGTGGAGTCTCACTTTTCTTATAGACGCCTCCTTGGCTATTGGTCTTCTGGTCCGGCTTCCTAAACCCACTGAGTCCCTTGCCATGCACATCTCATGAGAGCATCTCGGATTCAACCTGCACATATCACTCGACTTTCTTTTTGGGAGAGCCAATAGAGAACTCAACGGTATCAATTTTTGACTCAACTCGTTAAAACTGTCAAAGCTCCTGACTAGCTTTAGAGAACATGGCAATTGTTCCCCCTTCGCGGTAGGTCACCGCATAGAAAGCGATCTGTATATGTTAGGTAAGTAAGCAACATAATAATGCCGGCCTGTCGAAGAAAGAAAGAACGTTCCATGTTGTTTGCAAGCGGTCTACTCTGGGTGGCAAATCTAGTCATATAAGGGATGAACTTCATAAATCAAACTGTTTGTTTTCATGTAAACGAAATGACGATGAAATAGATGAATGATAGGTCTCGGTACGACGGTGCTTCCGAGCAAGTCAGTTCTGATCCCCTCCCACAAGAGGTGACGAAATTGGGATGGAATGCGAGCCAGAGGCAGTGCATCCTTTTGGGGAAGCAGTACGTGTGGATGTGCTTATTGGGGGAGTAACCGACTCCAGTCAGAGCAGAGTTCATTCGACGGGTGGTGGAGGCATTCTTGACACGACGACGTCCCTCAGTCCTGATAGGCGGTATGTTAATCGATGGTATCTTGATCCGTCGCACCGTCAGAAGGAAGCACGGATGACGATCATTTTCCAAATGGACACTCATCAAATCGATATTTGATTAGCTCCAGTGTATGCATCTGCTAGGTCTCGACAGCGTTGACACATGACTCAACCGCGTCATCGGGCAAGGAGTCCTTCCATATTCATTCGAGAAGTGATCATCGGATGGTCCATCCATCGTACGCCTGTCAAAAGCGACGGAGAAATTTTTCGATAAAACCACTCACCACACCGTCTAGACCTAGTAGATCTGGTCTCGTCGGTACTTTTGACCGTACCAAAGCGACGTTTATGAGTGAGTGATGCGATGCTACGGTTCACTACCCCCCCCTCGACGACCAATCCCGGGTCAATGGAAGGACAGGTGCAATGAAAAGGAAAGCAAAGCGACGCTGGCAAGATTAAGAAAAAGCGAATGGATGAGCTCCGACGAAGAAAGGATAAAATATAGGGAAGAAAGGGCGAAAGAGAAAGATGAAGCAGTAAAGTAGGTCTCCAGTGGATGCCTCTGAGCCTGCGGCGAGCTCTCTAATAGTTTGGGGGGCCTAGGACTGCCTTCATGACTGTCTAGTTCCAGAGCGACAGTGCATCGCGGTAAAGTGCCGGCTCGGCAGAAAAGGGAGGAATCCGATGACGCCGCCTTGTTCCAGTCCTTTAGAAAATACCCTTCATCTTCCATCGCAGCCTTCCATTGATTGACTGATTGAGTTCCCTCGGCCGATGACCGAAATGAATGTAGCCGATGATTTTTCCGTAAATGAAATGGGATGAAGAGCAGGCCCACGTCATAGCAATGGTCACACAAACAAAGTGACGGAAAGGGATCTCCCCACAAAAGAATCCCCTATTCTTGCTATTCTCCTATTGATTGCTATTTCCCTCTCTCTTTCCTCTCTTCCTCGTCAATATGGTATCGCGAGATGCAAAGCCAGACCAAAATTCTTTTGGTAGGGCGAGGTTTGAAAATCCAACTGCATTTTGACGCTTTCTTAAGCTCTTCCTATTCAAGTTAAGTAGACAAAAGGGTGAATCTAACGATGTTACATCATAAGCCGGCATGCGCTGCTCACTTGCCATTACTCGCAATAAAGAACCGATCAGACGAGAAGGACACATAGACCATAGAAAGATGCTCTGTCCTAGCGATCCGAGGAGCCTTCACCAACAATGGATTCGATAGAGGAACCTCATTTCTTTTATAAAGAGATTTTCATTCAATACTCTTGGTCCCGAGTGAACTTGGCGACCCACTTCTTTGATACTCTTCCAAATAATCAGCCCTTAATTTGCCCTTAATTTGTCACAAAAGGCAAAGACTCCCTTGTGACTTGCTGTCCGATGTGGTGTCCCACCAATTGATTAGCACGTTGACCAATCGTCATTCCCTCCTTTTTCTTTCAGAACGCAGCGTCGGATTTCCTCCATTCCGGGCATCGACAAATCCCAGTTGTTCAACCAAAAACATTGCCCCCGCACTCCCACTACCAATGAGAGGACTGAAAGCGGCCTGCAAAAATCGAGAATGGCTCCGTCGACTTTGCTTGCATGCGTCGATTGATTGATTGACCGAACTAAGAGGACTGAGACCGTTGACTCCTTTCGCTCTTTTGGATCGGTTGGAACGTTTTCGAAAGGCTTTGTACTGGCTTAGACAGACTAGACCGGATTTCCAACTAGACATGGGAGTGAAAAAAAGTTAGAGCAACAACCATGGAATCCACCGGGATTATGGAACCCCCTGCCGCCAACCAATGTGGCCGTACCCATCAGAAGTTGTTGGACCAGCGAGACTTTGTCGAGGTTCCGGTACTGTACTTGTTAGAAGGAACTCTTTCGATGGCTGTTCGAAAGCAGAGAACCATGGATACCCGGATTGCTTCCAACTCCAACTCATGGATTTGAGACAAACTTCACTGTCCACAGAAACGATATCCTCAGGTGTTTAGTCATTTCTCACTGCACTACTTTCGAGATTCATCCTGTTCTGAGAAAGCCCCATCGACGAGTCATAGCTGGTCTTTTCGCTCAGGGTAAAAGCACACAGCTGGTGAAATTAGGAAGTCGCGTCATTGGTTTCTCGTAATCGACTACGGCCTGGCAGAACAACATGACATATTCAAGACAGGAAAGTGTCCATACAGATAGCTACCACTTTTCGACAAATGGAGCCCTATCGTCATCATCAGCTACCTTGGAACTATTTAAACATGACCTTTTCTGGGGCTCTAAAAAATGAGAGTTCCAATGAATCTGAAGAAAAGAGCACATTATGGCCATGACCAGCAAAAGATCAGTGTCATCTCACGAATTGGATTCGAACCAATATCAATGCTACTTGCCCGTCGGGGAGATAGTGAGTGGATGGGCGATCTCTTTCTCTTTTGCTCGACAAATGGAAAGCAAATCCCGTCTATTCAGGTTTTGCAGAGCTTACCGATGCACCCTTCATAGCTTAGCGATGCACCCTTCTGCTCGACGGTTTTTTTTGGGGTTCCGAAAGGCAGAGTAGCTTTAGCATCGAGCAGAGGATGGGATTCAACAGGGAGCAATTCATCGGGGAGTTTTCTTCAGGTATTCGACCTGTGAAAGAAAACAAATGTGATGAAGGGTAGAGTGCAAAAGAGATGCAGTAGTAATAGCAATATCCCGAAAAAGCTCAAAAACGAATTCTTCCTACCGGAAGAGTTTCTTTTCAAATGTGGGTGGACGATAAGAGAGCGAGTGGGAAGGTCACCCTTTGGTGGAGAAGCCTTCTTCCGCACATCGAGAAGAAAGAAAACTTTTATTTGCTTTCATTGAGTAAAGAGGAATAATTCATTCATTCTACATGAATATTTTATTTCAACAGAAAGGGTTTCGGTTCGATCCAGAGAATAAAGAAATGAAAGACTATTCACCAACAGCGAACGGAGCTGCGCATAGTGAGAACTAGAGCGTCGAGGTGGAAGGAGCCGGTAGGAACGACAGTGCTGTATGAACAAATATGGCTATCGGGATGCAATCCAAACCGGATACTAACCCTACGAAAGTAGAACCCTAGATGCTACAAAAACAAAGAGGCAAGAAGTGACGGTTGGGCTACGAACTCATTCCCCAAAGTAGCTGACAAGCCTATTTTATGTGCGTGGATATGTGGAATATTGATTCAATTGCTGACGAGTACTAGGCACCTTACCAACGAAATCTCCCGGAAAGGGAAAGGGTAAAAACGTGATTTGTCCCATCATTCCCTCCCTCAGAGTTGATTCAGAAGTATTGGATGGAATCGCCACAAGAAATCTTGCCATGAGTAAAGTGACGGTGGAAAGCTATATTCATGTGCATTCGATTCCAAAAGACCGGATTCAATAGCTGCAGATTCTTTTGCAGCAACAGTACATTCGAGAACACCGTGACGCTCCTCCTCGGAGCACCCACACCCGTCAAAGAGGCATATTCATGTACACAGGTAAGAATAAAAGTATTCTCCTACTTCTACTAGTCCTAACAAAGAGCGGTAATACCCCATCTATTCTAGCAAACTAACGGGAGAGTGACGACGTAGCAAGAACGACGAAGGGATTTTGCCGATTCCGATTAAAAACCACATCTTCCTCGTCGATGGGCTCGATAAGCATAAGCCTTCTCTTGGGGCATCCCATCCGCGTCGAACCAACCCATCGACGTCAGTTTTTCGCAATTGCGAAAAAACCCTTCGTGGCAAAGAGCCTTTTCTCTCCGTCCCATAGCTCCTTACAGAACACTTGCTACTGTGGTCTAAATGCTACGCACCTTCTAAGAGGATATCCAGGAATGCGCTACTTTATAAAAGACCGGGATGTTGGGGCAAAGGAGTAAACACACTAGTCCCCTTCCTTCCCTCCCAAACTCTGGCAAACAATGCCTATTTAAGCACCCACAGATATTTTTCCAAAAGCGACGAGCGGATACACGAACAAAGTCAAGCCGGAAAGCAGGAGAGGGGCGAAGGATATTTATGAGATTTCAAAAAGAGATCGTTATTTCTCTCGACGTCGATGGCCTGCGCCAGTAGAGTGATATCCTGACATTGCTAGCTCTCCCACTCATTAAGGCAGAACATGACGAAATGCCAAGGGAGACAGTAAATTCAATCGGTATTTTCTTCTCTTGCTAGGCGCTACCGGTTGGTCAACGAATGAATATGCCTAAACTAGGACCTCTGAATCTCCCCTCGGAACAGTTTTGGGAAGTCGCTTTCCGTTTTGAACCGCTTTCGACGTCACATAGTCGACTACACTTGCTTATAAAGGGAGCTTGCACTAGATCGTCATTGTGACGGTTATTTGCTGCTCTTTCATTGTTCCTATTTAGCTCCTTCGGAACCGTTGACACATTGTACAAGCTCAATTGATTTTGAACTTTGTCCGGTTGTTTCAGGTAGGCCAAAGAGAAGAGCTGGTGGTTGATTGCAAAAGGAGAAGGAAATCAAAGCGAAAAGCACTTTCGACGCAAGCGAAGCCTCACTCAATTACTTCTTTTGATGCATGATAGTCTGACGTCATTCTTCGGTCGTACTAGAAGTTTGGGTAGGCGTGCAGTTCTTCATGAAGTTTATTCCATTCAGCAAGTCTGTTGAAGCGAACCTCATCAAGAATAACGAGACCCGTAAAACAAAAGGAAAATCCAAGAACGTCCACGATCTGGTTTGGGTAGGAGACCTCGACCCGTTGCTTCAACAAAAACAAGAATCTCGGTATAATTGACCTCAACCCGTTGTTTAATGCGAAACAAGAACCTTGGTATAAGGAAGACGCCACAAACGGTAGTGGAAATTCGTTTGATAAGTTGAAAATGAACGCCACGGAAGAATTCCGATAAGTTCGAATAGTCCTTCAGAGAACCAAAGAGAATAAAACTCACCATATTCCAGAAAACTATGATGTTCCTTCTATTCCATTAGATGCCTATTAATAGGCTAAAAAATACAAGAAAAGTTTCAGAAATAAAAACAAAATAAAAGGAAACAATCAGCCCTTAATTTGACTGATCACACGCACACAATAGGAAAGGAAAAAATTAGTTTTGACTAGATTCATCTAGTAGTTGAATCATGTTGATGCATCTTTATTGAACACGTGAACCATCCTCAATAGGCCTCCACGAATTTGCTTGAGTCCAAACCTCTTCAATCAGCCCATTAAGTGCACTTTGAACTTCTTTTCTCGTGCTCTTGTAACCGGCCCAATTGGAACATGAACTGGCTCCTTTGTGGTCATGTCATTATTTGCGTCATTCCCCTCCTCTTGAAAAGGATTTGTCCTCAAATCATCACCTACTTCAAAAGGACACAAATCACTAATATTGAAAATAGCACAAACATTGTACTCATCGGGCAAATCTAGTTTGTAAGCGTTGTCATTGATGCGCTCTAGAACTTAGAAAGGACCATCCCATCTTAGAAGCAGTTTGGAACGTTTTGCGCAGGAAATCTCTCTGTTCTCAAATGCAACCACACCGAATCTCCGGATTGAAAAACAAGCTTGTGATGCTCCTTGTTGGCTTGTTTTGCATATTGCTCCGTTCTTCTCTCAATGTTGAGCCTGGCCTTCTCATGTATCTGCTTAACAAAATCAGCCTTTTTCTTTCCATCCAAATTAACACGCTCAGAAACAGGTAATGGAGATAAATCCAATGGAGTCAAAGGATTAAACCCATAAACAATTTCAAACAGTGAGAATTTAGTAGCAGAAAGAATAGACCTATTATAAGCAAACTCAACATGTGGTAAACACTCTTTCCATGTTTTGATGTTCTTTTTAATTATTGCCCTCAATAAAGTAGACAAAGTCCTATTTACTATTTCGGTTTGATCATCAGTTTGTGGGTGACAAGTAGTAGAAAATAAAAGCTTGGTACCTAGCTTACACCACAAAGTCTTCCAAAAGTGGCTCAAGAACTTAGCATTTTTATCCGAAACAATGGTTCTAGGCATGCCATGCAATCTCACAATCTCCCTAAAGAACAAATCAGCAACATGCGAAGTATCATCCGTTTTGTGACATGAAATAAAGTGTGCCATTTTAGAAAATCTATTTACAACCACAAAAATCGAATCTCTTCCACGTTTAGTCCTAGGTAATCCTAACACAAAGTCCATTGAAATATCAATCCAAGGCTCACAAGGAATGGGCAAAGGAGTATACAAACCGTTGGGCTGCACTCTGGATTTAGCTTGCCTACATGTGACACATCTGCCACAAATCAGCTCAACATCTCGTTTTATGTGTGGCCAATAGAAATGTTCCTGCAAAACAGCGAAGGTCTTAGCAACTCCAAAATGACCAATTAATCCCCCTCCATGGGATTCCTGCACTAACAAATCCCTCAAAGAATAGTTAGGCACACATAACTTATTTTCTCGAATCAAGAACCCATCATGTCTAAAAAACTTACCACAAGCGTTTTTCTGACAAGCCTGGTACTCTTCACAAAATTCGTGGTCATCAATGTATAATCGTTTAATGTGTTCAAAACCAAATAATTTTGCATCAAGTGTAGAGATTAATCCATACTTGCGAGAAAGTGCATCGGCGACCACATTCTCCTTACCCTTGCTTATACCGGATGACATATGGAAATGTCTCAATGAACGAGCATACCTTTTATTTAGCTTGTGTTGGCCCTTCAAGTGTTTCAAGGACTCATGATCAGTGTTAATCACGAACTCCTTAGGCCATAGGTAGTGCTGCCATGTCTCCAAAGCTCGAACCAATGCATACAACTCCTTCTCATAAGTCGGGTAGTTTAGGCTGCCCTGCTTAAATTCTCGCTGAAATAAGCAATTGGTCGTCCCTCCTGCATAAGAACTGCTCCTATGCCAATACATGAAGCATCACATTCAATCTCAAACGTTTTATAAAAGTTAGGTAAAGACAATAAGGGGTTGTTTGTTAGCTTCTCTTTGATTAGCTGAAATGCCTTCTCTTGTTCTTCTCCCCATCTAAATCCGACGTTCTTCTTGATCACTTCGATAAGTGGTGCCGCTATACTACTAAAGTCCTTCACTAACCGCCGGTAAAAACTAGCAAGTCCATGAAAGCTACGAACATTGCCTACACTTGTGGGACTCGGCCACTCTAACTAATATTGCACGTACCTTCTCTTCATCAACTTGTATACCCTGTGCACTAACAACAAATCCTAGAAATACAAGCTTATCGGTGCAAAAAGTATACTTCTTCAGGTTAGCAAATAACTTTTCTTTTCTAAGCACATCTAAAACCGATTTCAAATGTACGGCATGATCATCCAAGTTTTTGCTATAAATGAGTATATCATCAAAATAGACACAACAAATATGCCTATAAATGTTCACAAAACATGATTCATAAGTCTCATAAAAGTGCTTGGTGCATTAGTCAACCCAAAAGGCATAACTAACCATTCATACAAACCATATTTTGTTTTAAAGGCAGTTTTCCATTCATCTCCTTCTTTCATTCTAATCTGATGATAACCACTCTTTAAATCAATATTAGAGAACACACAAGAACCATGCAACTCATCTAACATGTCATCTAAGCGAAGAGTAGGATGACGATACTTTACTGTTATGTTATTGATAGATCGGCAATCAACGCACATTCTCCACGTCCCATCCTTCTTAGGTACAAGTAAAATAGGAACGGCGCACGGACTCATACTCTCCCTCACGTACCCCTTCTCCAACAACTCACTTAACTGCCGTTGAAGCTCCTTTATCTCCTTAGGGTTGCTCCTATATGTTAGTCGTTTTGGAATTGTCGCTCCGGAAACAAAATCAATTTGATGTTCAATCCTTCGAATTGGTGGTAATCCATATGGTGTTTCCTCAGGAAAGACATCCTCAAAATCCTGCAAAAGAGAAACAACAGAACTGGGCAAAGCAGGGTCAAGTTCGTTAGTGTTTAAAAATGCCTCTTTGTACAAAAGTACAATCATCGACTGATTTGAAAATATTGCTCGCTTAATCTCTCTTACTTTTGCATAGAAATTCTTTTGTTTTCTCTCTGATTTTCTCTCAATGGCTGAATTTTGATTTTCTTTTTCTCTCTCATTTTGCTCGGCCACGCTCCGATTTTCACTCCTTTTCTTTTGCTCATTCTCTTTCTTTTGATCACTCTCTTTATGCAACCTCACTTGATCTTCATAAACCTATTTCGGTGTCATCGGCACAAGAGTAATGGGTTTTTGGTTGAGCACGAACGAGTATTTGTTGGTGAAGCCATCATGCTTAACTTTTCGATCGAATTGCCACGGTCTGCCTAATAGAAAATGTCCAGTTTGCATCGAAACTACATCACACAAAACTTCATCTTCATATTTTTTCGATGCGTAATGAAACCAAAACCTGCCACGATCAGGTTTGGTTGGGAGACCTCGACCCGTTACTTCAACAAAAACAAGAATCTCGGTATAACTGACCTCAACTCGTTGTTTAATATGAAACAAGAACATTGCTATAATAAGGAAGACGCCACAAACGGTAGTGGAAATCTTTTTGATAAGTCGATAATGAAAGCCACGGAAGAATTCCGATAAGTTCGGAAAGTCCTTCAAAGAACCAAAGAGAATAAAACTCACCAATTATCTGTAAACTATCATATCCCTTCTATTCCATTAGATGCCTATTAATAGGCTAAAAAAATACCAGAAAAGTTCCAGAAATAGAAACAAAACAAAAGGAAACAATCAGCCCCTTAATTTGGCTGATCACACGCCTATAATAAAAAAAAGGAAACAATCAGAAATAGAAACGAAAAAAAAAGAAACAATCAGCCCTTAATTTAGCTAATCACACGTCCACAATAGAAAAGAAAACAATCAGAAATAGAAAACAAACAAAAGGAAATAATCAGCCCTTAATTTGTCCGGATTCTTTTAGTAGTTGACCAAACTTCCGCCGTTCTTTCGCACTAAAGCAAGAGAAGCCCACGGAGCGGTAGGAGTACGTCACTTCTTTATTTTTCATATCTGTTGTGCCTCTTCCAGCTCTGGAACTTTCTATTTGCTGGAGGCGTCACTTAACGTCGAGCAAGTACCACCATGAAGTAGAACAGGAAGTGGCACTGAGACTGTCACTGTCACAGGATGACGTCCCGTGTCTGGGTAGACGAAACGGCGGGACGTAGCCATTGGTCCTTCCTGTAGAGGATTGCCTTTCAGACATGAAATCGTACAGGCCCAGAAGCTCATAGTCGCACACCAACCGACAGACTAAACTGACGACAACTATTGAGGAAGAAGGAGAGGCGAAGTTGTTTGCATCCAGAGGGAAGGGAAATAGACTGATGCTACTACCAATACCAGGGGTATCGGGTGAATCAATCATATCGAGCGAAGAATCCCATTAATTGATCATAACGATTTCATGGAAATGCTGCACGAACCCATATATATAGAAATAGAAAAAGAATCACCTTGATTCTAAACCAAATCGAGCCCGAGATTTTCTTGGAAATGGGAAGATCAGGGAACGACGGCCAACCTCTTGGAGAGAGAACGAGCTTCTTATATAATGGGATCTGACGCATCCAGCAGAGCAAAGCAACGTTCCATTCTTTTTGACGGCATATGTCCGCATTGGCGGCGAATGGAATGGAGTGCCACAATCCCATTCATTATTTTTTATCAACATAAGCCAAAGCCCATAGCACTGGCGACGTCTCTGGTATAAATACGAGGAGGATGTATAGTTGATATAGGATCTTGTGGAACAGGATTTGATTATGCAAGCGGTTCGGTACAAACGAAGACATTTTGAACAAAAGGTTCGGAACTCGCTGATAGGAAAAGAGAGAAAAACAAAGCAATGCCAAGAGCTACATTTATCGATGAACTACGGATAGACGAAGCTCTCTCTTTTTCATTTCGTGCTAGATGCAACAATAGCTCTCTCCTTTTTACTTCTCGCAAACCACGGGTGCGCCCAGTGCCCAGAAGAGCAAAGCTCATTTTCCTTCCAGGGTAAAGCGGCGCATCAAAAAGGGCTGGCCCGTCAAAAGTTTGGTTCCTTCGCGAATGAAGTTCAGAATCAACAAGAGAGAACAGGAAGTGGACAAATTAAGATCGGAGGCCTCCTTTCCGATTGGAAGATCGCTTCGCTTCTAGCGACGGTCTCCTACTGCTTCAATCAATGGCTAATGCTACCTTTTCATCAATCGTCGGGTTCGAGGATCTGGTGGTCAAAGGAAAGGGGAGGTCCCCAGAATCCGGGACGGAGCCGTATGACGCGAGAGTCTCACGTACGGTTCCTTTGAGAAGGTTGTGATACCACTACCTATTAGGCCCGACGAGCGGTCCACGGAGCTACATCCCTACTCACCCGATCAATGCATCTATGCAGATAATTTGTCACTTAGAACATCTATGAGATGCGATGAGTTCCGTCGATCCTGCACTTGGACATAACTGTGCCAGCGAAACCTTCTCTCGGGTGGAAAGGCCCTGGCTTTCTTCGTCAAAGAGAGATTGTAACATAGGCTGACGTGAACAATTTATTGGTTACGATCGAGATATCTGAGAGATGCCCGACTCTATCAATCTCCTCCGACTATCAGTAAAGCAGCAATCAGTCCCTCCAGAAAAGCAAAAAAGGCGCAAACAGCTTCTTCTATTCCTCGACATCTTCCATCTCGCTTCCAAGAAACCCATTCGTCGCATTCGGGATACCATTTCTCCCCGATGATTGTCGGCATATGTACCTTCTTCTGTCGAAAGTCATCAGGCCTAGTTACGAGGATACGGTAGGAAAGAGACGAAGGAAATTTGTCCAATCCTCGTCTTCTTGAAAAGGGAGCGGAGCAAAGTCACTTCGAGATTATTTCTCTTGCCAGGCCAGGAGTTAATGCAAAGGAAAAGCCTTCTTCTTACAACAAACGGTTTGATCAAAGAGTGCAGCTAGCTAAGCCGCATCTTCTGCTTGGGATTGGGAGGGAGTGCGTCGAAAGAGACTGTCTTCACTTAGTCCAAAGAGAGGGACAAATTGTCTTCCGTCACTAGCCATTGCTCTTTCTGCACTTATCTCGAAGAGTAATAGTCATACGTCGCAAATCCTATGTTTAAAGCCAGGATGGATGGGCATTTTCGACGCGTTGAAGGCGACGTTTCGTATGCACAACAGCCAAAGAGTGGATTGGCATAGCGGATTCGAGAGCAACTCCGTGGCCTTCTCCTATTTCTTGCCTTCCTTCTTCCCCATGTGGATTCTAAACCATCACCTTCCCCAGCTTGTTCTCTGTCCGTGGTTACCCTATTCTATCAGAAACCCTATGTCGATTTGTACGGAAAGGACCAGGATAGCTCCTTCTGAGCATATGACATCAGACTATTGATGAAAACAACCTATTCGTCGAACAACATATTCGTATAATAACGAAGAAAAAGTTATGTTAGTTCCTTGTCCGATTCGTCATACTATTCAACTTCTCCCGACGCCCTAGTTTACTATCGGGATGCAATCCAAACTGGATACTAACCCTACGAAAGTAGAACCCTAGATGCTACAAAAACAAAAGAGGCAAGAAGTGACGGTTGGGCTACGAACTCATTCCCCAAAGTAGCTGACAAGCCTATTTTATGTGCGTGGATATGTGGAATATTGATTCAAGCTCCACAGATGGAACACTTGTGCACTTTAGGCTTGCTTACCATATCATGTAGCTTTCTTGGTCTCGACTGCCTCTGGCTTGTCTGGTGGCCACCGAGCGCTTGGAACGAAGAGAATTGCTTCCTACATGTATTACATTTGAACACTCGTTGTTGATTATGTTGGTTCATGGGCGTAGTGTCGTCTATTTTAGAGCGTGTATCTCTGCCCCTATGGTTTGCTTTTGTAGCATAATAGCCGAGCTTTCCAAACTCCTCCCCTAGTAGACCAACTGCTGGATTGCTATCTTTATGTAATTGCTTCAGTAGTTTTTGTACATAGGCTTCTTTAGGGTTGGTTTCTTTGGCTATGTCAATTTCTACTTTTTGTATCCATTTCTTCTCTGGAGATGTTGCACACCTGCAAATCTTCTTGTGCTAAGATCCTGAACTGCGATCCTGGATTCTGGTTTGATTCAGCGAGGATGAGCAGCTTCTTTTTTCATCCTTACCTTATATGCAGCTTCTTTTTTTATCCTTACCTTATATGCGGCTGAAAAGCATGATGATTTCCAACCTTGGGATTTATTCTTTGGTGTGATTCCTAGGCTCCCTTTTGCTCCGGAATTTTTTGGCTTATTACTTTTGTTTCTTTTGTCACACATGGATTCTGTTGTGATATAGCATCCTCACAGGAATAGTAATATCTGCTGCATGATTCATCGCATACCTGTTTATAATATTTAACCCGTATTGTGTAGATATCTGGCTAGTATCCAATGTATACAATAAATGCTGCTGGAATAGAGATATTATTTGCTATAGCTTTTTCCTTACTCACCATGTTTCTCATCTTCAAAAATTTGATTGATATATTACTAGCATTTTCCTTCGTTAAGAATTTACTATTATTTTTTATTTGTTTTTTGATGTCTCCTGAACTAAAGGTTGCTTTTCTTCCAACTGCATTTCCTAACGTTGTGTTATCTAATCCTGGCGATAAGAGTGTGTTAATATCTGACTCGTTGTTCATTATAAGGATCATCTCAAACTCTGAATCAAGTCCGCATAGGACTATATCCAGAGGGGAGATTTCTTTTTTAAGGCAGGCTTCGAAATTTTGCTCTATCATTTTTTGAGCATCTTTTCCATTTTTGGGATGCTGACCTTCTTTGTCACACACAAAATACTTGCATTCTCTTTTATCCAAAAAGACAAGGTCATCTTGCGTCTTTGAACCGATAACCATCTTTCAGCTAACCTAGCCTCCTCCGTCCCTCGAGATCAACAAGAGATAGTACAGGAATATTCACCTGTTGTCCATCGACTACGCCTTTCAGCCTGATCGTCAGGCCCTGACTCACCCTCCGTGGACAAATCGTCGCCGAGGAACTCGTTAGGTTTTCGGGGCATTGGATTCTCACCAATGTTTGCGTTACTCAAGCCGACATTCTCGCTTCCGCTTCGTCCACACCTACTTGCATGGGTGCTCCCCTACCAATTTGACATCCCATAGCTTCGGCAGATCGCTTAGCCCCATTTATTTTCAGCGCAAGAGCGCTCGATCAGGGAGCTATTACACACTCTTTCGACAGGTGGCTGCTTCAAGGCAAACCTCCTTGTTGTCTCTGCATACCTACCTCCGTCTATCACTGAGCGGTCATTTAGGGGCCATCAGCTGATGATCCGGGCTGTTTCCCTCTCGACGATGAAGCTTATCCCCCATCGTCTCACTGGCCGACAATAGACCCTTGTAATTTTGGGGTCATATCGGGGATTTAGAATTTGCCTCGATTTGGTACCGCTCTCGCTGTCCGCACTGAAATGTAACGCCCCATTTATCGAAAGGATACGGAAACAGAGTGCGTTACCAGCGGGCACGTGTAAGTCGACGTGCACGAGGCCTATAATTGTGTAAAAGTAGAAATGAACAGAACTAAATACTATTTATCTAGTAGGATCTTGGACGTTAGTTTAAAGTCATATAAAAGAGAAGATATTCATGTCTAAGATAAGATGCAACAAGTACAATACTGATATAAAAGTTGAAAATAAAGTTCCAAAGAGGTGATACATACCAAACCAAAAATACAAATGCGGAGGCCTAGAAATCTACTACTGCTCGGCTTGGTCCAGAAAGTATGGATCGTGCAATATCGGATCCTCGCTCACATCTTCAGTACCTGAGCGTGTGGGGGAGCTTAGGGTCAAACCAAGCGTGTAAAACAATAAGAAGTAGGGAGCGTTTAATATAAACAAATAGATAAGATATGAGTGTGGATATGAAAGTATGCGTATGTATGGAATGTATTAAACGATCAAGTAACAATATCAAGCAGAGATATACATGCATATCAAGTCTAAGTTAATATCTTATTTTAGTTTATATTTTGAACTAAATGGTGAAGAAATATACTCGTATCGTTTGGAGTGATGCGAATCCCGTCGAGAATAACGAGACCCGTAGGAAAATCCAAGAATGTCCACGATCACGTTTGGTTGGGATATCTCTACCCGTTGCTTCAACAAAAATAAGAATCTCGATATAATTGACCTCAACCCATTGTTTAATGCGAAGCAAGAACCTTGGTATAAGGAATACGTCACAAACGGTAGTGGAAAGCCATTTGATAAGTCGATGACGAACGCCACGGAAAAATTCTGATAAGTTCGAATAGTTCTTCAAAGTACCAAAGAGAATAAACTCACCAATTATCTGTAAACTGTATCCCTTCTATTCCATTAGATGCCTATTTATAGGCTAAAAAATATAAAGAAAGTTCAAGAAATAGAAACAAAACAAAAAGAAACAATCAGTCCCTTAATTTGGTTGATCAATACAAGGAAAATTCTAGAAATAGAAACAAATCAAAACGAAACAATCAGCCCCTTAATTTGGCTAATCAATTCAAGGAAAGTTCTAGAAATAAAACAAAACGAAACAATCAGTTTTGACCGGATTCTTCTAATAGTTGAATCATGTTGATGCATCTTTGTTGAACACGTGAACCATCCTCAATGGGCCTCCACGAATTTGTTTGAGCCCAAACCTCTTGAATCCATCTTTGAACTTCTTTTCTCGTGCTCTAGTATCCGGCTCAGTTGGAACTTGAACTGGCTGCTTTGTAGTCATGCCATTATTTGCATCTTTCCCCTCCTCTTGAAAAGGATTTGCTCTCAAATAATCACCTACATCAAAAAGACTCAAATCAGTAACATTGAAAGTAGCACTAATATTATACTCACCGGGCTAATCTAGCTTGTAAGTATTGTCATTGATGCGCTCTAGAACTTGGAAATAACCATCCCCTCTTGGAAACAGTTTGTAATGTCTTTGCGCCGGAAATCTCTCTGTTCTCATATGCAATCACATCCAATCTCCGGGTTCAAAAACAAGCTTGTGACTTGTTGGCTTGTTTTGCATACTGCTCCGTTCTTCTCTCAATGTTGAGCCTTGCCTTCTCATGTATCTGCTTAACAAAATCAGCCTTCTTCTTTCCATCCAAATTAACACGCTCAGAAATAGGTAATGGAGATAAATCCAATGGAGTCAAAGGATTAAACCCATAAACAATTTCAAATGGTGAGAATTTAGTAGTAGAATGAATAGACGTATTATAAGCAAACTCAACATGTGGTAAACACTCTTTCATGTCTTGATGTTCTTTTTAATTATTGCCCTCAATAAAGTAGACAAAATCCTATTCACTACTTCGGTTTGACCATCAGTTTGCGGGTGACAAGTGGTAGAAAATAAAAGCTTGGTACCTAACTTACACCACAAAGTCTTCCAAAAGTAGCTCAAGAACTTAGCATCTCTATCCGAAACAATGGTTCTAGGCATACCGTGCAATCTTACAATCTCTCTTAAGAACAAATCAGTAACATGCGAAGCATCATCCGTTTTGTGACATGGAATAAAGTGTGTCATCTTGGAAAATCTTTCCACAACCACAAAAATCGAATCTCTTCCACGTTTAGTCCTAGATAATCCTAATACAAAGTCCATTAAAATATCAATCCAAGGCTCACTAGGAATGGGCAAAGGAGTATACAAACTGTAGGGCTGCACTCTGGATTTAGCTTGCCTACATATGACACATCTGCCACAAATTCGCTCAACATCTCTTTCATGTGTGGCCAATAGAAGTGTTCCTGCAAAATAGCTAAGGTCTTAGCAACCCCAAAATGTCCCATTAATCCCCCTCCATGGGATTCCTGCACTAACAAATCCCTCAAAGAACAGTTAGGCACACATAACTTATTTTCTCGAAATAAGAACCCATCATGTCTAAAGAACTTACCACAAGCGTTTTTTTCACAAGCCTGGTACTCTTCACAAAATTCGTGGTCATCAATGTATAAACTTTTAATGTGTTCAAAACCAAGCAATTTTGCATCAAGTGTAGAGAGTAATGCATACCTGCGAGAAAGTGCATCGGCGACCACGTTCTCCTTACCTTGATTATATCGGATGACATATGGAAATGTCTCAATGAACTCTACCAAACGAGCATGCCTTATATTTAGCTTGTGTTGGCCCTTCAAGTATTTCAAGGACTCATGATCAGTGTGAATCACGAACTCCTTAGGCCATAGGTAATGCTGTCATGTCTCCAAAGCTCAAACCAATGCATACAACTCATTATCATAAGTCGGATAGTTTAAACCTACCCCGCTTAATTTCTCGCTGAAATAAGCAATTGGTCGTCCCTCCTGCATAAGAACTGCGCCTATGCCAATACCTGAAGTATCACATTCAATCTCAAACGTTTTAGAAAAGTTAGTTAAAGATAATAAGAGAGCGTTGGTTAGCGTCTCTTTGATTAGCTGAAATGCCTTCTCATGTTCTTCTCCCCATCTAAATCCGACGTTCTTCTTGATCACTTCGGTAAGTGGTGCGGCTATGCTACTAAAGTCCTTCACAAACCGCCGGTAAAAACTAGCAAGTTCATGAAAACTACGAGTATTGCTTACACTTGTGGGACTCGGCCACTCTTGGATTGCACGTACCTTCTTTTCATCAACCTGTATACTCTGTGAACTAATTCAAATCCCAGAAATATAAGCTTATCGGTGCAAAAAGTACACTTCTTAAGGTTGCAAATAACTTTTCTTTCCTGAGCTCATCTAAAACCGATTTCAAATGTACGGCATGATCATCAAAGTTTTTGCTATAAATGAGTATATCATCAAGATAGACAACAACAAACCTGCCTATAAATGCACGCAAAACATGATTCATAAGTCTCATAAAAGTGCTTGGTGCATTAGTCAACCCAAAAGGCATGACTAACCATTCATACAAACCATATTTTGTTTTAAAGCCAGTTTTCCATTCATCTCCTTCTTTCTTTCTAATCTGATGATAACCACTCTTTAAATCAATATTAGAGAACACACAAGAATCATTCAACTCATCTAACATGTCATCTAAGCGAGGAATAGGATGACGATACTTTACCGTTATGTTGTTAATGGCTCAGCAATCAACGCACATTCTCTACGTCCTATCCTTCTTAGGTACAAGTAAAACCGGAACAGCGCAAGGACTCATGCTCTCCCTCACGTAACCCTTCTCCAATAACTCACTTACCTACCGTTGAAGCTCCTTTGTCTCCTCGGGATTGCTCCTATAGGCTGGTCGGTTTGGAATTGTCGTACCGGGAACAAAATCAATTTGATGTTCAATCCCTCGAATTAGTGGTAGTCCATGAGGTGTTTCTACGGGAAAGACATCCTCAAATTCCTGCAAAAGAGAAACAACAGAACTGGGTAAAGCAGGATCAAGTTCGTTAGTGTTTAAAAATTCCTCTTTGTACAAAAGTACAATTATCGGCTGATTTGAAAACATTGCTCGCTTAATCTCACTCACTTTTGCATAAAAATTCTTTTGTTTTCTCTCTGATTTTCTCTCAATGGCTGAATTTTGATTTTCTTTTTCTCTCTCATTTTGCTCGGCCACTCTCCGATTTTCACTCTTTTTCTTTTGATCACTCTCTTTTTGCAATCTCACTTGATCTTCATAAACCTGTTTCCGTGTTATCGCACGAGAGTGATGGGTTTTTGGTTGAGCACGAACGTGTATTTGTTGGTGAAGCCATCATGCTTAACTCTCCGATCGAATTGCCACGGTCGGCCCAATAGCAAATGTCCAGCTTGCATCGGAAATACATCACACAAATCTTTATTTTCACATTTTCCTATGCGGAATGAAACCAAAACCTGCTTATTCATCTTTACCTCGCCACTATCATTCAGCCATTGTAACTTGTACGGCCGAGGATGTTTCAGTATGGGCAGTTCTAATTTCTCCACCAAGGTTGTGCTTGCATTAGTATAATTTCCTCCATCAACAATCATACTACATACCTTGTCTTTCACGTAGCACCTAGTATGAAAGATATTTTCCCGCTGCACTTCTTCAACTTCTTTTGCTTGCAAGCTAGGAAGTCTTCTTGACACCAACAATTCACCTTGAACCGCATATTCTTCATCATCCACATCCTCCAATAGTGGCATAGAGTCGGCATCGGACTCGTCATCGGTTTCGATCTCTCCATTACCCCTTATCATCATGACTCTTTTGTTCGGGCATTGACTTGCTATGTGACCCCTGCCTTGACATTTAAAACACTTAATGTCACGATTTCGAGAAGTGAAAGAGTCAGATTTACCTTGAGTGCCATGGTTGGTTGGCTCGAATTTAGGTTTTGCAGCTGGTTTCTCCCCTTTCTTCACATGATTCAGTTTCCATGGGGGGAAATCCGAATTATGGGATGTACGTGTATCACCCCTCCTCTTGAGTTATTGCTCCATCTTGATGGCCATGTGCACCATATCCTCTAATTCCACATAATGCTGCATCTCCACCCCATCATGAATTTCTTGATTCAAGCCATTCAAGAACCTAACCATTGTAGCTTCTCAGTCTTCTTCGATATTAGTCCGGATCATAACAATCTCCATCTCTTGATGATAATCTTCCACACTCCGGTTATCTTGTCGGAGCGTTTGTAATTTATTGTACAACTCCTGGTGGTAATGGCTGGGCACAAACCGGTTTCTCATCACTATTATCATCTCTTCCAATGTCTCTACCGGTCGTTTCCTATTTCGCCGCCTGTTCAATACTAACTGATCCCAACACACAATAGCATAGTCAGAAAACTCAATTGCAGCAAGTTTTACCTTCTTCATCTCAGAGTAGTTGTGGCAATCGAACACTAACTCCACCTTTTTCTCCCATTCAAGATAAGCCTCGGGGTCGTTTCTTCATTGAAATGTTGGAATCTTCATCTTAATACTACCCAAGTTATTATCTTCCCGATTCCTATCTTCTCTAAACCGCCCTCCATATCTACTATTACCAACAACTGAACTCCGATCTTCTTCTTCATCAAAACCAGCCCCATAATACTCTCCATCTTCATCTCTCACTCCCCGATGTTGAACTCTTTCCCTCCTATGCACCTTATGAGTGTTTTGTGGCTGCTCCAAACGTGTATTCTCCATCCGATCAATCCGCTCATGTACTTGCTCCAATTCTAACCTCATCACACGCCTCATCTCACTCATCATGGCCTTCATGAGCAATTTTGAGTCAGCCATCCCTGTAGCACTTTCGGCGATGCTCTTTTCACTGTTGTGAGACATGACTGCTGCAAATGAAAGTTAGAAAAAAAAAAAGGAAAAGACCTCACATATTCCCTCACGTGTTTCACTCAAAGAATGATTAACTCTATTCCACTCGTATTTTCACTCAGTATAATCGGCTTTTACCCTCTAATATACTCACCACTCTTGCCTTTTTCCACTCGATAATTCTCTTTCAGTTCTTTTGAAACTATTCGAACAATATTCAAAATTCTAGTAACAATTCACCAAGAACTCACCAAGAGAATTTAGGTTCAAAAGGTAAGAAACTAAGATTTTCAAAGCACAATTCAGCACAATTTCCACGAAAATTTTTGGCCTTTAGGGTGAGGTGATTTTCGGGCTTATTGGAAACAAACGAAAAAAGAATCTTTTTACTATTTTTTTTTTCGGACCCCTTTTTTTTCGGACCCTTTTTTATTTTTGATGATCATATTCTTTCTTTCATTAATAACAAAACAAGATTTCGAAATAGATTACGATCAGAATGGGGACCTAGGGATAGAACCAATTCGGCCACAACAAATTCGGTCAGATAAGAAAAAAGAAACTAAATTTAAATGGGATAGGCAAATCTGAGACGAGAAAATCCTTGGCTCTGATACCAAATGATGCGAACCCCGTCAAGAACAACGAGACCCGTAGGAAAATCCAAGAACGTCCACGATCAGGTTTGGTTGGGAGACCTCGACCCGTTGCTTCAACAAAAACAAGAACCTCGGTATAATTGACCTCAACCCGTTATTTAATGCGAAAGAAGAATCTTGGTATAAGGAAGACGCCACAAACGGTAGTGGAAAGCCGTTTGATAAGTCGATGATGAACGCCACGGAAGAATTCCTATAATTTCGAATAGTTCTTCAAAGAACCAAAGAGAATAAACTCACCAATTATCTGTAAACTGTATCCCTTCTATTCCATTAGACGTCTATTTATAGGCTAAAAAAATGCAAGGAAAGTTCCTACAAGGAAAGTTCAAGAAATAGAAACAAAACAAAAGGAAACAATCAGCCCTTTAATTTGGCTGATCAATACAAGGAAAGTTCTAGAAATAGAAACAAAACAAAAGAAAATAATCAGCCCCTTAATTTGGCTTATCAATGCAAGAAAAGTTCTAGAAATAAAACAAAATAAAACAATCAGCTTTGGCCGGATTCTTCTAATAGTTGATCATGTTGATGTATTTTTGTTGAACACGTGAACCAACCTCAGTGGGCCTCCACAAATTTGCTTGAACCCAAACCTCTTTAATCAGCCCATTAAGTGTATCTTTGAACTTATTTTCTCGTGCTCTATAGATTCTTTGTTTGCTAATTTTATTTGCCAGAAACCTGACTTAGCATCAAATTTACTATAGTATTTAGAACCTTGTACTTGTTTTATCAAATGTTACGCTGAAGGTATAAAATATCCATCAAATTTAGTATAACTGTTTAATTTTCTATAATTGATAACCATTCTAGCTTTCCCTCTTTTTTGTTCTGCATGATTTCGTACCATAAAGGCTGGGGAAGAATGTGGACTTGTACTTGATTGTATTAATTTTAATTCTAATAATTCTTTGATTTGATCAGTAAATTCTCTGTTGTCTATATGGGCGTGTTCCCTCTAGTTCAGCCTCAAGAAGAGAGAGAGTGGCATCTAAATGTAACATTCTCCTGTGGAGTTGAGAGAGCTTGTCCTCGCAGAGGGAGGCGAAGGAGTTGAGAAAGCGCACGGTGTTTCCAATAAAGATGTTGACGAGATAGAGAGTGCGCTGGTCCGAGATGGAGAGAGCTGCTGCTTCGTCATCGTTGTACTGTTGTTGTTGCTGCTGCTGTTGTATAAGAGCAGAGAAAGGAGGCGGCATTGCTGACAGCTCCATGTCTTGTACCGTTCGTCTCAAGTGTTGTTGATCTTGAGAGGAACCCTGAAACCAGGTTCCAATTCTCAAAGAAAGGTCTGAACTTTGTGAAGTTAGGGAATAATCAAAGTGTGGCTACTGTCTTGATGATTTCTTGTTTCTCTGCTTTCTCCATATGTCCTGGGAATTTTAATGATTCTCTTTTAGGTAAAATTACTGTTTTTGGTAAAGGTATTATTTGAACATAATGATATGTTTTATTTAAGGTCATCATATTTATTCCTAATTCGTCTGACTCAGAAGACTCAGAAGTAGTTGTTTCGTAAACAGATTCTACTTCATAAATAGTTGAATTATCACTTGGAATTTCTTCAATTGTTCCTAGATGTATATCATAACTTTCTAAATCTGCTAACCAAATTGTTTTAGTATTTAGAGGGCATTCATAAGCAAAATGTCCTTCTTTATCACATTTAAAACATTTACATCCTTTTTTGTATTTAGATTTGTTTTTAATGAACTTTCTTTTTTTGAATTTATTGGATTTTTTATATCTTTGTTTATATTCGGGTTTCCATTTTTTTCTAGATACTTTGTATTTTTTTGATTTAGATTTATATTTCATCTTATGCTTAGATTTTTTCTTATATGGTTTATAAGGTTTATTGTATCCATATATTGGAGGACAACCGAATTGATAATTACTGTCATCATCGTATTTTGGACAGCATGCCCGTTTTAGATCTGATTTATGAATATGCTTATCCATTTGATTTGAAGCCTTTTGTTGTTGACATGTTTTCTTAACTGTTTCCATACAAGCTTTCTTTAATAATCCTGTTGAATGTAATGCATTTGCCTTTAGACTATTATATTTTTTTTCTATCATAGTATCCCATGGTATAGGTAATTTAGAAAAAAAGGATGTTATCCAAAATATCTTTTTTTCTATAGAATTTAATTTAAATATATAACTTATATATTCGTTTACAAATTCTTCTAAATAACAAATATTACATAATTTCATTTTCATTAAAATATTTTCATCTAGGCTTTCTGCAGAAATATCATCTCCAGTTAACAAAATGCTTTCATAACAAAAAAGTGGGAATGCGTGGTGAATGGTTGGTGCTGCCCTTAAGTTGGGTACAAGTCCACTATTAGCAACCATTCGCCTTCGCCTCGTTATTGTTCTTTAACACTATTAGAACATTTCAAAATGTAATAAAGTAATTCTTAAGTCTTACCCAACTTAAAACTAGCAAGGTACTCAAGAACTTTAGGGATACGGGTCTCCGAGGCTTCGAATGCTCCAATCCAGTCATATAGTAACACATGGTTATCTATAGTAACTGTATGAACTCCTGAGATGGCTTGCTGATAAGCTTCAGAAAAAAAACTCCTTCGCAGCTTTCTTTGTTTCCTCTTCCAAATTTAGCATAGGAAGATTATCACATGTGTCAGAAGGAATATAATTCTTACACCGTAGCTCCCAAAGTTGTACTGAGGGGTAGAGCTTGAGGTATTTTCTTTCCTCCCATATGCTTAAGATTCTAAAAAAAAAACTGGACTGATATTTCGAGGCATACGCCTTGATGCTCTTGACACAGAGGGTTGGAAGAATTTCTTCATATTCCTCCGGATGGGTAGAATTGACAAAAATCTCATGAACTAAACCAGTCTGAATGGCTTTCTTGCAAACTTTAATGTCTTGGAAACAAGTTATGATCCTGGGGGATCGATTCTTGTTCCAAATGAGATCATGTTGTTGTAACAGGGCAATAATATCTGTTGCCTCTAGTTGTTTGAAGAACTCTTTCAGATATTGGTCTCCGATCATCTATTGCTGATTGAAGTTTATCATTTTGTGTACTGTGAGCAGAGCTTCTAGCTGTCTGGCCTTTTCACTGTTGATTTGGCACTGTTCTAGAAGATGACAAAACTCCTGGATAGGTAGATTGACTAAATCTAACAGCTCCATGTCTTGTACCATTCGTCTCAAGTGTTGTTGATCTTGAGAGGAACCCTAAAACCAAGTTCCAATTCTCAAAGAAAGCATCTTCTAGAACAGTGCCAAATCAACAGTGAAAAGGCCAGACAGCTAGAAGTAGAGCTCACAGTACATAAAATGATAAATCTCAATCAGCAACAGATGGTTGGAGACCAATATCTGAAAGAGTTCTTCAAACAACTAGAGGCAACAGATATTATTGCCCTGTTACAACAACATGATCTCATTTGGAACTAGAATTGATCCCCCAGGATCATAACTTGTTTCCAAGACATTAAAGCTTGCAAGAAAGCCATTCAGACTGGTTTAGTTCATCAAATCAAAGAATTATTAGAATTAAAATTAATACAACCAAGTACAAGTCCACATTCTTCCCTAGCCTTTATGGTACGAAATCATGCAGAACAAAAAAGAGGGAAAACTAGAATGGTTATCAATTATAGAAAATTAAATAGTTATACTAAATTTGATAGTTGTTTTATACCTTCAGCAGAACATTTGATAAAACAAGTATAAGGTTCTAAATACTATAGTAAGTTTGATGCTAAGTCAGGTTTCTGACAAATAAAATTAGCAAACAAAGAATCTAAGAACTAACTGCATTTAGTTGTCCTCAAGGTCATTATGAATGGTTGGTAATGCCCTTTGGTTTAAAAAATGCTCCCCAAGTATTTCAAAAATGGATGAATTCAATATTTGGACTTGTACTTGGTTGTATTCTAATAATCCTTTATTACATTTTAATAAAGCACCTCGTTATTATTCTTTAACACTATTAGAACATTGCAAAGATACTAAAATACGAGTAAATAGTATTATGGTATCACCCATAGACAAGAAAGAATTTGCCGATACTAAGTAAGGTTCGTTTCCTACATCTGGCAAATAAAATTAGCAAACAAAGAATCTATAGAACTAACTGTATTTAGTTGTCCTCAAGGTCATTATGCATGGTTGGTAATGCCCTTTGGTTTAAAAAATGCTCCCCAAGTATTTCAAAAATAGATGAATTCAATATTTGGTCATTTACCATTTGTGGTAGTTTATATTGATGACATTTTAGTCTTTTCACATTCTTTAGAAGAGCATAAACATTTATTACAAGTTGCAAAATTACTACTTGATAATGGAATAATCTTAAGTCCAAAAGAGATTAGTCTATTCAAAACAGATGTTGAATTTTTAGGAAAGTACATAAAAGAAGGACAGATAGAATTACAGCAACATATATACACAAAATTAACAGAATTTCCTAAAACATTTACAACGTTAAAACAATTACAGAGTTTTTTAGGACTTCTAAATTATGGAAGAAAATTATTCCTCACTTATCAGAATTAGTACAAAACTTACAAGAAAAATTAACTTTAGAACAAGCTAAATATAAATCTGAAAATGGAGAGCAACCAAGAAGATGGAATACAGACAAAATCAGTATTCGCTTATCCCCTAATGAAGAAAACGAGATAGAAAAAATTAAGCAACTAATTACAAAACAACCTATACTTTATTTTCCTCAGGAAACAGATTTAGTAACACTTCAAACAGATGCTTCAGATTTATTTTGGGCTGAAATTTTAATTGCTAAACAAAAAGAAATAATAGCTTACACATCTGGTAAATTTGCAAAACAACAACAAAAATATTCAACCTATGATAAAGAATTATTAGCTATCAAATTAGAATAAAGAGTTTAAAAATCTATTTGCTTAATCGCCAGTTCATAATTGAAACAGATAATAAAGCAGTAGCACAGTTTCTAAAAAAACAAACTATTAATAATCCAGAAGAAAATATTAGACGAATAAGAATTGCTTTATATTTGAAAATATATCAATATGATGTTAAATATATCCCTGGTCATTCTAATTTTCTTGTAGATCTTTTAACTCGTCCAAATGGATGAAGATCGCATAAAAAATCTCAAGGCCTTCTCCGAAAAGGCCAAACAACCAGCAGAGCCCCCTTGGCAAACAGTGAACAATAAAAAGAATGGATCAGAGAAGACCCTAAAGATGGGAGGCAACACCAGCACCCAGGAAACTGGAGACAAACGAAAAACCCCGACCTCGGGAGCACCTACCCTGGAAACAGGAGCACCTACCCTGGAAACAGGAGCACCTACCCTGGAAACAGGAGCAACCACCAGCAAAGACACAAAGCCATTTCCACCACCAGGAATGACAGTCCTACCAGGACCTCCATACAGCAATGTTACTGCAGCCCAAAGAAGAGTTCAACAACAACAATCAAAACCTTTTGTCGCCACCATAGTCCGAGACTGGTATAATTTAGAGTTAAAAAACTCTAATGAGGTGATCTATAACAAACTCAATGGCTGTTACAGAGCCATTCAATCCAATGACTTTTCTTCTAGTAAATATTGGCTGACCCAGATAGAACAGCTAGTTCTATCTATGTTTTCTCATTATTATCGGTGCAAAAAGTACACTTCTTAAGGTTAGCAAATAACTTTTCTTTCCTAAACTCATCTAAAACCGATTTCAAATGTACGGCATGATCATTCAAGTTTTTGCTATAAATGAGTATATCATCAAAATAGACAATAACAAATCTGCCTATAAATACATGCAAAACATGATTCATAAGTCTCATAAAAGTGCTTGGTACATTAGTCAACCCAAAAGGCATAACTAACCATTCATACAAACCATATTTTGTTTTATAGGCAGTTTTCCATTCATCTCTTTCTTTCATTCTAATCTGATTATAACCACTCTTTAAATCAATATTAGAGAACACACAAGAATCATGCAACTCATCTAACATGTCATCTAAGCGAGGAATAGGATGACGATACTTTACCGTTATGTTGTTGATGGCTCAGCAATCAATGCACATTCTCCACGTCCCATCCTTCTTAGGTACAAGTAAAACCGGAACGGCGCAGGGACTTATGCGTTGAAGCTCCTTACCTACCGTTGAAGCTCCTTTGTCTCCTCGGGATTGCTCCTATAGGCTGGTCGGTTTGGAATTGTCACAGCCGGAACAAAATCAATTTGATGTTCAATCCCTCGAATTGGTGGTAGTCCATGTGGTGTTTCTTCGGGAAAGACATCCTCAAATTCCTGCAAAAGAGAAACAATAGAACTGGGTAAAGCAGGATCAAGTTTGTTAGTGTTTAAAAATGCCTCTTTGTACAAAAGTACAATTATCGGCTGATTTAAAAATATTGCTCGCTTCATCTCACTCACTTTTGCATAGAAATTCTTTTGTTTTCTCTCTGATTTTCTCTCAATGGCTGAATTTTGATTTTCTTTTTCTCTCTCATTTTGCTCGGCCACTCTTCGATTTTTTTCTTTTGATCACTCTCTTTTTGCAACCTCACTTGATCTTCATAAACCTCTTTCGGTGTTATCGGCACAAGAGTGATGGATTTTTGGTTGAGCACGAACGAGTATTTGTTGGTGAAGCCATCATGCTTAACTCTCCGATCGAATTGCCACGGTCGGCTCAATAGCAAATGTCCAGTTTGTATCGGAACTACATCACACAAAACTTTATTTTCACATTTTCCTATGCGAAATGAAACCAAAACCTGCTTATTCACCTTTACCTCGCCACTATCATTCAGCCATTGTAACTTGTACGGCCGAGGATGTTTCAGTATGGACAGTTATAATTTCTCCACTAAGGTTGTGCTTGCAACATTAGTATAACTTCCTCCATCAACAATCATACTACATACCTTGTTTTTCACGTAGCACGTAGTATGAAAGATATTTTCCCGCTGCACTTCTTCAACTTCTTTTGCTTGCAAGCTAAGAAGTCTTCTTGACACCAACAATTCACCTTGAACCGCATATTCTTCATCATCCACGTCCTCCAATAGTGGCATGGAGTCGACATCGGACTAGTCGTCGGTTTCGATCTCTCCATTACCCCTTATCATCATGACTCTTTTGCTCGGGCATTGACTTGCTATGCGACCCATGCCTTGACATATAAAACACTTAATGTCACGATTTCGAGAAGTGAAAGGGTCAGATTTACCTTGAGTGCCATGGTTGGTTGGCTCGAATTTAGGTTTTGCAGCTGGTTTCTCCTCTTACTTCACATGATTCAGTTTCCCTGGGGAAAAACCCGAATTATGGGATGCACGTGTATCACCCCTCCTCTTGAGTTGTTGCTCCACCTTGATGGCCATATGCACTATATCCTCTAATTCCACATAATGCTGCATCTCCACCCCTATCATGAATTTCTTCATTCAAGCCTTTCAAGAACCTAACCATTGTAGCCTCTCAGTCTTCTTCGATATTAGTTCGGATCATAGCAATCTCTATCTCTTGATGATAATCCTCCACACTCATGTTATTTTGTCGGAGCGTTTGTAATTTATTGTACAACTCCCGATGGTAATGGCTGGGCACAAACCGGTTCCTCATCACTATTAGCATCTCTTCCCATGTCTCTACCGGTCGTTTCCTATTTCGCCGCCTGTTCAATACTAACTGATCCCAACACACAATAGCATAGTCAGAAAACTTAATGGCAGCAAGTTTTACCTTTTTCATCTCAGAGTAGTTGTGGCAATCGAACACTAACTCCACCTTTTCTCCCACTCAAGATAAGCCTCGGGGTCGTTTCTTCCTTGAAACGTTAGAATCTTCATCTTAATACTACCCAAGTTGTTATCTTCCCGATTCCTATCTTCTCTAAACCGCCCTCCATATCTACTATTACTAACAACTGAACCCCGATCTTCTTCTTCATCAAAACCAGCCCCATAATACTCTCCATCTTCATCTCTCACTCCCCGATGTTGAACTCTTTCCATCCTATGCACCTTATGAGTTTTTGTGGCTGCTCCAAATGTGTATTCTCCATCCGATCAATCCACTCATGTACTTGCTCCAATTCTAACCTCATCACACGCCTCATCTCACTCATCATGGCCTTCATGAGCAACTTTGGGTCAGCCATCCCTGTAGCACCTTCGGCGATGCTCTTTTCACTGTTGTGAGACATGACTGCTGCAAATCAAAGTTAGAAAAAAAAAAGGAAAAGAGCTCACACATTCCCTCACGTGTTTCACTCAAAGAATGATTAACTCTATTCCACTCGTGTTTTCACTCAGTATAATCGGCTTTTACCCTCTAATATACTCACCACTCTTGCCTTTTTCCACTTGATAATCCTCTTTCAGTTCTTTTGAAACTATTCGAACAATATTCAAAATTCTAGTAACAATTCACCAAGAACTCACCAAGGGAATTTAGGTTCAAAAGGTAAGAAAATAAGATTTTCAAAGCACAATTCAGCACAATTTCCACGAAAATTTTTGGTCTTTAGGGTGAGGTGATTTTCGGGCTTATTGGAAACAAACAAAAAAAGAATATTTTTACTCTTTTTTTTTCGGACCCTTTTTTTTGGACCTTTTTTTTTCGGACCCTTTTTTATTTTTGATGATCATATTCTTTCTTTCGTTAATAACAAAACAAGATTTCGAAACAGATTACGATCAGAATGGGGACCTAGGGATAGAATCAATTCGGCCACAACAAATTCGGCCAGATAAGAAAAAGGAAACTAAATTTAAATGTGATAGGCAAATCTGAGACGAGAAAATCCTTGGCTCTGATACTAAATGATGCGAACCCCGTCAAGAATAACGAGACGCGTAGGAAAATCCAAGAACGTCCACGATCAGGTTTGGTTGGGAGACCTCAACCCGTTGCTTCAACAAAAACAAGAACCTCGGCATAATTGACCTCAACCAGTTATTTAATGCGAAGTAAGAATCTTGGTATAAGGAAGACGCCACAAACGGTAGTGGAAAGCCGTTTGATAAGTCGATGATGAACGCCACGGAAGAATTCCGATAATTTCGAATAGTTCTTCAAAGAACCAAAGAGAATAAACTCACCAATTATCTGTAAACTGTATCCCTTCTATTCCATTAGACGCCTATTTATAGGCTAAAAAAATACAAGGAAAGTTCCTACAAGGAAAGTTCAAGAAATAGAAACAAAACAAAAGGAAACAATCAGCCCTTTAATTTGGCTGATCAATACAAGGAAAGTTCTAGAAATAGAAACAAAACAAAAGAAAACAATCAGCCCCTTAATTTGGCTTATCAATACAAGAAAAGTTCTAGAAATAAAACAAAAGAAAACAATTAGTTTTGGCCGGATTCTTCTAATAGTTGAATCATGTTAATGTATTTTTGTTGAACACGTGAACCATCCTCAATGGGCCTCCACAAATTTGCTTGAGCCCAAATATCTTGAATCAGCCCATTAAGTGTATCTTTGAACTTATTTTCTCGTGCTCTAGTAGGCTCAGTTGGAACTTGAACTGGCTCCTTTGTAGTCATGCCATTATTTGCATCAGGGAGTGTGCAATATGCACTAACAAGTAAAATATGAATTGATGTAAAACGCATATGCACATGTATGAAAAACAGTAATGATTAACAATATCAAGCAGGAATATACATGCATATCAAGTCTAATTTAATATCATATTTTATTTTATATCTTGAACTGAATGGTGAAGAAATAGACTCGTATCGTAGGGAGTGTGCAATATGCACTAACAAGTAAAATATAAATGATGTAAAAAGTATATGCACATATATAGGAAACAGTAATGATTAACAATATCAAGTAGGAATATACATGCATATCATGTCTAATTTAATATCATATTTTATTTTATATCTTGAACTGTTTGGTGAAGAAATAGACTTGTATCGTAGAGAGTGTGCAATATGCACTTACAAGTAAGATATGAATTGATGTAAAAAGCATATGCATATGTGTGTAAAACAGTAATGATTAAGTAACAATATCAAGAAAGGTTATACATGCATATGAAGTCTAACTTAATATCGTATTTTATTTTATCTTGGACTAATAAGATATCAATTAATCAATAGGGACGTGGTTATTGAGAAAATAGTTCGATTAGAAAATAGCTAAAAGCTAACTAACTTGTCATGCTAGCTAAACTAGTGGGATAATAAATCAAAGGTATATGATGAAAATAATCCTGTAAGTCTCACTTATTAAGGTCCTTGCGAATAGCTGCAATAATTTCCTGTAGATCAATTATTATCACGCCAATAGGTAAGACTCATAATAGCGAAAAGCATATAATTTTGGTCGAAAATCAATCATGGAGTATCTCATAAATCTGCTTGCTATAGTTCTCATGAATGGCTGTAATTATTGTCGACTGAGAGTAAAACTCTATAATTATCACGTCAACTCAATAGGACTCGAAAAGAGAAGTACAAGACTATATACATAGAAAATCAAAAGATAGATATGGTATGGATAAAAGAACAAGGCAAGATAGAAAATCAACTAATTATAGGACCAAGATAAAGTTTCAGATCAAAGAAAAATTTGGACATGTTTATATAAAAACATCCTAAATTAACCTAGAGCTCTGATATCACTTGGTAACGCACTCTGTTTCCGTATTTTTCCGAGAAATGGGGTGTTACACAAAACAGTGTTTTACCCCTAAATGTCCTGTCAACTATTGCGCCTCAACGCATTTTGGGGAGAACCAGCAGGATCTGGGTTCGAGTGGCATTTCACCCCTAACCACCAACTCATTCGCTGATTCTTCAATATCAGTCGGTTCGGACCTCCACGTCAGTTTCACCCGATGCTTCATCCTGGTTATGGATAGATCACCCAGGTTCGGATCCATAAGCAATGACAATCGCCTTATGAAGACTCGCTTTCGCTATAACTCTGCTGGGTTCCCTCAACTGATGCCACTGCCTATGAGTCGCCGACTCATTCTTCAACAGGCACGTGGTTAGAGATCACATTCTCCTCCCAATGTGTCAGGAGCTCACGGTTTCATGTTCGCTACTGCGTCGGGAGCTCACGGGAATCGCTTTTGCTTTCTTTTCCTCTGTCTACTTAGATGTTTCAGTTCGGCAGGTTGTCTCTTGCCTACCCATGGATTCAACAGTTGTTCGAAAGGTTACCTTTTTGGGAATCTTCGGATCTATGCTTATTTTCAACTCCCCGAAGCATTTTGTCGCATGCTACGCCCTTCTTCATCTCTGGGTGCCTAGGTATCCACCGTGACGCCTTTCCTCGTTTGAATCTCGCCCTCCATTTCCAGGCTATGCCATCCTGACGGTGCTGCTAAATGGAAGAATGCTCCTCAATTTCCATGAATGAGAAATCATAGATCAAACTGACGAATTGGAAAAATTGGGTGTTATCATAGTATCAACTGACGTTCACAGGCTGGAGATAAGCGGACTAGAAAATCAACTAATAATAGGACCAAGATAAAGTTTCAGATCAAAGAAAAATTTGGACATGTTTATATAAAAACATCCTAAATTAACCTAGAGCTCTGATATCACTCGGTAACGCACTCCGTTTCTGTATTTTTTTCTAGAAATGGGGTGTTACACAAAACAGTGCTTTACCCCTAAATGTCCTGTCAACTATTGCGCCTCAACGCATTTTGGGGAGAACCAGCAGGATCTGGGTTCGAGTGGCATTTCACCCCTAACCACCAACTCATTCGCTGATTCTTCAATATCAGTCGGTTCAGACCTCCACGTCAGTTTCACCCGATGCTTCATCCTGGTTATGGATAGATCACCCAGGTTCGGGTCCACAAGCAATGATAATCGCCTTATGAAAACTCGCTTTCGCTAAGACTCTGCTGGGTTCCCTTAACTGACGCCACTGCTTATGAGTTGCCGACTCATTCTTCAACAGGCACGTGGTTAGATATCACATTCTCCTCCCAATGCGTCAGGAGCTCAGGGTTTCATGTTCGCCACTGCGTCGGGAGCTCACGGGAATCGCTTTTGCTTTCGTTTCCTCTGTCTACTTAGATGTTTCAGTTCGGCAGGTTGTCTCTTGCCTACCCATGGATTCAACAGTAGTTCGAAAGGTTACCTTTTTGGGAATCTTCGGATCTTATGCTTATTTTCAACTCCCCGAAGCATTTTGTCGCATGCTATGCCCTTCTTCGTCTCTGGGTGCCTAGGTATCCACCGTGACGCCTTTCCTCGTTTGAACCTCGCCCTCCTAACCCTCGGGAATGAAATTTCAGCCAATTCGACGTTCAGGCTATGCCATCCTGACGGTGCTGCTAAATGGAACGATGCTCCTCAATTTCCATGAATGAGAAATCATAGATCGAACTGACGAATTGGAAAAATTGGGTGTTATCATAGTATCAGCTGACGTTTACTGGCTGGAGATAAGCGGACTAGAACCGCTGACTTCGCCGCAGGGTAAACCAGTGCCTCTAAGGCCTCCCCAGCTGGTTCTATCCTAGAGGCTGACAATAGACAATAACTCCTCCCGAACACAACTTACAACTTTAATCGTACTGTGCTCTCGAATGAGCAACTCTTCTCAAAATCTCACAAGGTGCTCAGTTGGAATCCCATTCATTCATTCTGCCGTGGGGCCTAAAAGCAGTTATATATAGGTCTGGCGCTTCATCTTGCAAATGAAAGGGTTTTTCAATTGAATCAACCGGGCATGGCAGGCCGGAGGGGATCATCCCCCCTTTTGTCGATTCTTCCTCTCCTTTCTCATATCGAAACTCTGACGGCAATGACTTCTCTTAAAAGAGAAGATTATGAAGGTCGTCATAGCACTTTCTAGTAGTATGAGGGAGAAAGAGCAGCTCGTCGGTAGCTACTGATTCCATTGCTGGATCAACTTTATGGGGTTCCCTTGTAAGGATAGACGAACTGGGCTGACGGTAGCTGACGAAGGTGGGCCTGACAGTGCTTGTCGTGGATAACCGGGAATGATCGAGTAGATTGTGCTGCTTGTAAATGATGCGTCGCTTCATGGAATATCGTTCCAGGCAAGGCGCATCACGTGGCTACTAGATGGGGAAGCAATGAAAGGAGGTTGACTCGCGTCTATGATATTATGATACTGCTAGATGGGGAAGCTATTCACATAGAAATTCTGTTTTTGAAATCGAAAGTGGTACCCCATCTTCGTTTAGAAGACTACCTCGACACCCTCAGTGGAATGATTTAGCTATGTTGATCTTTCAGAGAAGGGAGTAGATGACTCTTTCAAACAATAATGGTCCGGGTCCCCCAAAAGAAAATCTCGATGAAAAGAAAGGGGAGAAATCCTCATATTCAGCATGGGAGAATCATTTTGCAGGAGTGGGCAGTTGAGGGGTTGGGTGAGGGAAAGGAACTGAAATCAAAGAGTAGGGAGTATCCGGAAGGAATAGGGGCCTCAGTAAGGGAACTATTCTGTTTTTAGGTCCCACTAGTGGTTGTTACCGGAGCTGAAAACAGATCATAAAGAAAAGCGAGTCAAAGTCGGGGAACTTACCGAGGGAAGTAGTGAAGTAAAGAAGAAACTCGAACAGGAAGGCACGTCGAGACGTCGCTGTAGAATGTCAAACTGGCACGTCGCACTAGAAAGTGACACGATTTCCACTTTTGACATGTCAACGACGGTCGTCATAGAATCCCTCGTCAGCAGAATGACGTATTGGGTGAAAGAACTAAACATATGGAATAAAGATTATGGGAGATTCCGGGGGTTCTCGAAACTGATTTTTGGGGAGGCCGAATAGAAATAGACATTCAACGATCGAAGCCGAGATAGAAAAAAGAGATCGTAAGTGCTTTGGTATCAGAGCCCGGGGGGACGTTCCTTTTGGGCGGTAGGGGTCTGCAGTCTGTACAAAGAGTCTCCGGTGTGATGGCTACTGTTCCGGTATGTACCGTTTGTTTCTGAAGATTTTTCAAGTTATCTGTTTTTAAATTGACTATAATACCATCTCTCAACTTGCGTGATTATTATCCTAGTTTCAGTCTAAGTATCCCCTGTTAGAGTTGAGTAACCTTGAAGCCCAGATTCCTAAAGTAATCCCTTTGTTGCCACGAGTAGGCGTTTATAGGGTGACCCTCAGGAGACGGTTTTAGGCACCATAAGCTACTCAGAGCTAGCTACCAAGCGATATCCTAGATGGCTAGTGATATACCATGCATATATGAGAACTGTAGAAGGGATTATAGTCACTTAGAACATTTCTCGATAGCAACAGATAAAAATCTAGCAAATATTACCAGTTTTCTCAACACCCTATTTGATTATGAAGTTTGTAGGTTTAGTAGGATAGAGAAAAAAATAGATAAGGTAATAGAACAAAATGAAATATATGTTTCTAAGTTCTGTAAATTTGTTCGAGATAGTCCTTCAGAACAATTCGACAAAGAAATAACAAAATTCGACAAAGAAGTAAGAGAAATATTAGGAAAATTAGATCGAATTGATGGTCTAGGAACAAGCTTAAGACAAAAGAAACAAAGCGAACAGATAAACATGATGCAAGAAAATAGGAAATACTCCAGAAAAGAGCATGACTCGATTGTGGAGCTAATTAACTGTTGGAAAGAGCTATATCAGGATCCATGTAATACTGCTCAGGAAAGAGACCATTTAGTAAATAGAATGCAAGAAACCTACCAACAAAATAAGGAGCTGCTACACCATTTTAATTTTGATCCCGAAGTATATAACATAGAAAATGAAGAAGAGCCAGAAAGCACCACAGATTTAGATAACGAGGACTATGGGATGACTATACACGATGAATACGGGTCTGAACACGAGATAGGATTTGATTCTGATAGTGAAATAATACATGTAGGGGAAGATAGCAAAACGGCAATAGATTTAAACAAACCACAAGTAGGAGGGAGTTTGGGGATCGACGATCTAATAAAAAGGAGCGTATCCCAGGGAGGAACCTATCTAGATCTATCCAATATACATTTCAAGGATAAACAAAAGGTTATAGATGATTGGGCGCAATCTCTAGCCGTCGTAATCACAAATCATGAAGGATCATGGGACAATGAAAGATTTGTCGATTATATTACAGGAACTTTACAAGGAGATGTCTTGCAGTGGATGAAACAATGGATAAATTCAGAAGAAGGAAAAAGTAAACTGAATGAGTGGGAAGAAAGCGATAAGTTCGCAAGTTTTGAAAAAATTCTCAATGATTTCATAAAGATCATTAAAGAAAATTTATGTGGGTATATAGATGAGAAGTCTCAAGAAGAAGAAGTTTTATATGCACTATCTAAAATCAAATTATGCGAGATATGTGAATTCGAAGAATACTGCAAAATATTTTCGAAATACTTCTACAAATTAGATTACGATAAGGCACAGAATTGGCTTGATCTTTTCTTCCACAAACTTCCTAGTCCATGGGATACCAAAACAAGAAACGGATACCCAGACTATTTAAAGCGAATTGAGAAAAAGGATAATTTAGGACACCGAATACACTATGCGCTTAAGATTATACAAGACGACTGTCTTAATATTAAATCCTACAAAAAAATGGAAAACACAATAAGTAACTCCTCTAAAGGAAGAAGGTGCTGCGAAAAAATAATTGGCGAAAAATGGAAAATAGGGAGTGAGAAAACGACAAAAACAACATTTAGAAAAAGGTTTCGATGGAAACCATGGACAAGGAGTAGAGGGTTTGCCAGAAATAATAAATATATTAGAAAGAAAGATGAGTCGTCCACACATAGAGAACCCCCTGCACAAAAGGACAAAAGGAATTGCAGGTGCTTTGTATGCGATGAAAAAGGACATTTTGCTTGGGATTGTCCTAGGAGAGGAAAGAATGCTCAAAAAATGATAAAATATATGGAAGAACAGGAACTTGAAATCTGTTTGGGTGAAGAAATCATGCCAACAGATGTAATACTTTATGAACTAGAGGTCGAAAATGATTCAGATGATGAACTAGTTTTCATGATAAATGAAGATTTAGGACCAATAACACCCCCAGTATCAGAATTAGACAATATAACATTAGGAGATGTAGTTGAAAAAGAAACAGTTTTTAGTCCAGAAGATATCGATAGAATGAAGAAACATCAACTAATAAAGAAAACAGAAATTTACAAAATTTCACGGTTCAATTTCTTCTCTAGAAGAATAATCGAAAACTTTAACGGAAACACAACAGCAAATCTATTAGCCGGAGGAAGAGTAGATATTCCCATCTTTAGTCGTGAAAAGGTACGAAGATGGAAAAAGAAGTACCCAGAAATTCGCTATATCCACGTTGGTCTGATTCAAATTAAAATTAATGCGCTATTTAGAGCTGGCATAGATATACCGATAATAACACTCGTAATGGACAATCGATTCACCAATTGCCATCAGGCTCTAATAGGAGGATTTCAATCCAATCTAGTTAACCAAACCGTATGGTTCAATATTCGATCCAACTATTTCATCTCTATATCTGACCCAAACATAATAGATACTGTACGACTGAAAATCAAGACCCAAGGAATGAACATGAAGACCAACTCACACGATCTGGCCATAGAATATACAACGATTCATGAATTAACCCAGACCACAGCGGCAAGAACAGTTTCAAACCAACGAGAAATAATCGAAATATTTGAACCAAAACCTTTCGAGGAAGAAATCAAGCCCCGACTAATGAATATAAAAGATCTCACGGTACGAAGACAATGGTTCCTTGAAGATTTAATCCAGCCGAAGAACCAAAACACTTTGGAGGGATAGAAATACAAAGTTCCGGAAATAGCCTATATATTAAAAATAATTCAAAACAACCTTTACTTACAAGAAGCAATAGTGATAGACAAACCAGAGAGGTGGGTAGGAGATCAATTACCAGGGAAGGAATGAGAGAACCAGTACTGTCACAATTATTAGGAGGAAATCAAAAATTAAGCCCGAAAGAAATAACCCAAAAGCTCAGTATACCTCTCATGCCAGGATCGACATCTCGGCAAGAGGCTATCGAAGGAGCTGTCGAGTTCAGTTATTAATAGTAATTTTTCGTAAATAGATAATTATGTACTATCTTACAGGAAAAATCGAAGAAAGGAAAAGAAGTGATTATGTCAGAAAAGACAAAAAGAAGACATATTCTCGAGGAAGCTAGACAAGCATTTCCTGAAGATATTTTCCTGAGTATCAAAACAATGACGCTCGAAAATATAAGAGGAATCTTATCAAGAAATAGAACAGATATTGTCCTAGCCCGGAATAACTATCCAAAACTTTTCAAATTCATGAAAGAAGGAATGTGGGACATCCAAGGAGTCGAATGGGGGCTTGTAAGCCAACTGTGCTACAGACTACGAGGAGAACATGAATGGTGCAAATTACCAGCAATACTAAGGTTCTTCAGCCACAAACTAGCCACCAGCATTAATTATCATCATTTGTTCACCTTCCAAATATTTAGCATGGTTGGATGGAGGGAAGAGACTAAATTTTTCCAGCCATATCAAATATGGATATTCGGCTACCCTGAGTAATGACAGAAATTTGACCCAAAATACAACATTGAAGGAGTCAATTACAATTATTTATGGTACAGTAGTTTTATTGAGCTAGTTGACAGAGCGAGAAAGCTCATCAAAAATATTAGCAACTACTCAGTCATGACAGATGGAAGAAGAATAATCGCCATGAAAGACTATAATGCAAAATTTAGTTTTCCAAAGGGGAAAAAGCACGAGGCGATAAAGTTGTTACAAGATATAGCTTTCAACCAGAGAAATTTAGATATTCCAAATGAGTTCAAGTGGATATGCAATAATAATATATGAAAAAAAAAAGGGGGGGCTCCCTCAAATCCTAAACATTGGATCCTCAAAGGCTTCACCAGACAACATGCATAAAAGATTCGACTCCTACAGCAAAGATTCCTGGCAACTGACATCAAGATTCTCCAGAGGTTTCTCGTGCAAGACGTCAACAGTGGAGATTCCTGACAGCAACAGTACAGATTCCTGACAAGACATCAACAGTGGAGATTCCTGACAACAACAGTAGAGACAAGACGTCAACAGTGAAGATTCCTGACAGAGACAAGACGTCAACAGTGAAGACTCGTGACGAGGCTTCCACAGTAAGATTCTCAAGAGGCTTCTCGTGCAAGGATAGGACGTCTATAAAAGGAGGCCTCCGACGGACAAGGAAAATATCGGCAATTCGGCAAAAATATCAGCAAGCTTCTCCAACACCTTTTAAGTTCCTCAAAGCCTTCTTCTTCATCACCAACCGGATAGCTCTTTCATCCATGACTCGAGAGTCCCTCCAATATGTCGGCCAACTTTCTTTAGCAGGTTCACAGTCGAAAGTGGATCAAAGAGATCAATGCTTCGACGACTTCAAAACATAGATAACTTCTCGAAAGAGGGAGAGAGATTGGGTGAAGCCCTAAAAGGTACAGTCATCTGACGCGACGGTCATTTGAATTTCTGCAGTTGGTAGAAAGGGTTTTGGAATTCGATGACTTCAGTAAGCCTGCTGGCCTTGCTTTCAACAATCCTTGGCAAATAGCTCCTATTCTTTCCTCCGTTCCACTATGTTTGTCGATGTGTGTAGCCAAGCGTGAAGCAGACTTAATCATCTCATCTCTTCGAACTGTCTCATTTGCAAGGTCCTTCTTTCGCTCCAGTTCCCGATGTTGCTTCCTCTCGTTGGACAATTAGCTGCAGTATCTTCTCTTTGACGATTCGCGATATAAACTGGGAGCCGATGTAGGCTCGTAGTGCTTCACGTCCAAATGCCACCTCTTCGGCTGTACAATTTTGAGGCAAGCAACAAAATGAGGCACCTAGTTGGTTTTCTGAATCGCGTCGCTGCGTCCTGATCTTGAAGCAAAGTAGTGATGATCATCCAAAGACTCTCTCTAGGTGTGATCAGAGTCCTAAGGCTCCGGCATTTCGTCGAGGAGGCGGTTGACTTTTGGAAGCCCTCGGAGTGAAGGAGGCACCAAACTACCGCTGAAATGTCTCGAAGAGACTTGGGGGGGCTATCTCTCTGTGTATGGGGGTAGTTCTCGATTATAGGCTGGAACACCTTTTTTTTACTATCGAAATAAAAGGACAGACTCGTAGTGCAATATCTTGAGGAAGGGAGAAAAGTGCGAGATGATGAGTTGCAAAGATCAAGACCCGCGCGGTGGCTTTGTATCCCAAACTGAGGTTTCGGTTCTCAATATGGGATTGACGTGAGGAAAGGTTTGCCAGATCTCTCATTGACATAGGGTTATCTGTCCTATTCAAGGCAGGAAAAGGCCACCCCCATCGTGCGAGTACATACAAAACTACTCAAATCATGCGGAAACTACCGATATGAGCCGGAACCCAGCTTCCGCTATATGGTTGGCAAGCTAGGCTTTTTTATCTGTCAGGGGGAGGGGTTTGGGAGAGTAAAAAAGAAAAGGTCAGTGAGTCTGATCTTCGCGGTGACGTTTTCCGTATTCTTCTCTACTTGTGTGCTTCGATAGGCGCATATCATATCAATGGGCCTTTCGTAACAATAGGTGTATGGGCGATGTATAGGTTTCTAAGTCAATGCTACACCGCTTTTGGGTAAATTCCTTCCCTCTTTCATCCAGTTCCTCGAGAATAAACAGAATCGTTTGATGTTGCATGCTGAAACCCGTCGAAAGCAAGAAAGAAGTCATAAGGGAGCTTTTCACTTACGAAAGAAGTAACCACTCGGGTAAGAGCACGGCTGACTCTCAGGTCAGATGAAGGGTCTTCCCTATAAGGAGATCTCCATACTGGAAGGTGAAGATGAAAGAAGGGCTAAAACAAAGCAAAAACCCTCTATTGGGGTAGACAAAATATGAGCAATCCGTGGCAATAGCAAATGGGAAACCTATCTCTAAAAAAGAAGAGGATGTCTCGATCCACGAGTTGAGATAGAGAAGTTCTTATTAATCAAGTAGGAGTTTACCCATGAGAGTCAGAGGCAGTATCAGCACTGAAGAAAGCAGGTTCCGGTGCAGTCGCATTTAATCGAGAGCTGGATACACCAACCAGTCAGAAAGATGGAGTGCAGACTTACCGAGACAAGGGACAGTTGAGCGAAAAGCCAGCCCATATAGTAGTAGGTAAGCGCTGCAAATCTCCGGAGCTTGAAATTTTCCAGAGAGAGTAAAACTTTCCTGGAATAAGGAACTTCTTCCCGATCTGCCGCTGAGGCGTCGTGGGATTGATGTGACAGAGTAGGTATGGCTATATTGCTAGGAGCAAACTCCAGGCGTGAGATGAAGCGCATGGGTTGACGTTATGCATCGGAATGAAAAAAATTCCGAATCCGCTTAGTCTACGAATGACGGAAGGTATGACATAATGCAACTATGAATCTCATGGAGTGTTTGATCCTGGCTTAGGATGAACGCGGGAGGCATGCTGGAAACATGCAAGTCGGACGGGAAGTGGTGTTTTTAGTGGCGGATGGGTGAGTAACGCATAAGAACCTGCCGTTGGGAGGGGAACAACAACTGGAAACGGTTGCGGAGACCCCTTTTGTAGGCTGAGGAGCAAAAGAAAGAATTCGCCCGAGGAGGGGCTCGCGTATGAGATTACCATTGGTGAGGCAATAGCTTACCGACAGTAATGATCAATAGCTGGTCCAAGAGGATGATCAGCCACACTTAGACTGAGACATGACCAGGACTCCTACGGGAGGTAGTAGTGGGGAATTTTTCACAATGGGCGAAAGCCTGATGGAGCAATGCCGCGTGGAGGTAGAAGGCCCACGGGTCATGAAATTCTTTTCACGGAGAAGAAGCAATGACGGTATCTAAGGAATAAGTATTGGCTAACTTTGTGCCAGCAGCCGCGGTAAGACAGATGATGCAAGCGTTATTCGAAATGATTGGGCGTAAAGGAGATACAAAGAATTGAAAACAGTTTCCAGCCATCTCGTACCAGCGATCGACAAAAGAATGCATTACACAGGTACGGCACGGAAATGGGATCCGTTGATTTCATTGTTTTTCATTGTTCATTGCACCATATTCAAATCTTTATCTCCATGCTGGACTGTTTGAACAAGCCTTGTTACTACAACGTCATTGCTAAAGAAAGAATGTCATACGAGAGAAGCGAGATGAAGCAAGCGACGGTAAGAGTTCTGACAAAGCAATTGATCAAATCCAGTTGAGACTGATATACTGAGTAGGACCAATAGGAAAGGGGACGTAGAACATATTTCTTTATAGGAATCGCTAGATAGAAGAAAATCCCGAAGAAAGATGAAGACTTCCCAATCGACAAAGCCAGTTTCCATCAGACATAATATGAATTGTGATACAGCACCCCAGAAAAGGGTAGGTCTAGATGTAGTGTTTGTCAGAATTGTAGTTCAGTTTGACTGTAAATATCTTTCAGATTTCTCTCACTTGATTAAAAGTGCCATCCTGAGTTTATTCAGCCAGAGAAGGAGAAAAAAGGTGACGGTTGCTAGGATACTCTACTCAGAGATAGAAGAAAATGTATAGAAATGGCAGAATACATTGGTGGGGTATGTACTCGAGTCTGATTACTTTCCACATGCAACGTCACAGAATGCATGCAGAGACTATGGAGGACGAAATGCTCACTAGAGATAGACTCGACGGGATAATGGATACTTCTTTGACGTTCGCGGAAAAGGAAGAGTGTGACAGAGTACTTCAGCTAGGACAGTCAGATCTGTCGATGGTAGATTGATCATTCTAAAGAGGGAGATCAGCAAAGCAGCAAGTCTTGTTGGAGTTCCTTTGTACATGGCGGCTACAGGAGAAACCCCCGCTTTTGCAAGGTGCTTTTAGTATAGGTGTCTGCGGCGAAACCTCTTCCGAAGACTGTCAATCTAAAACTGGAAGATGCTCAGTGGTAGAGCAGCCAGTAAGTCAAGTACGAATGGGTTCCCCCAGTGTGCAACAAATTCTATTCTTTCGGACATCGTCGAGGAAGAGTGCACACCTCGAGAGAAGGGGTTACATAAGGAGAAAAAAGGAGTGAGTAATAGACTTCTTATAAAAATACTACGGGCAGAGAGTGAGGAATACGGGCACGTCACTCACAATAGAGTAGAGGAGAGACTCAGCTCCGGACACATAGCCTTCGCTCGTAATAGAGGAATAAGACGACAAAGACAAGCAAAGACAGGCACGATGCACTCAAACAAGTAAAACAACGACGGTATCCGAGGGGACACAACCACGAACAACCAGAGTTTATACGTCCGAAACGAATATATGATATCCCCTTTTATACGTCCAAAGAAAGAGATTTGGCATGTGTGAAGTTTGACGTACAGGAAAGCAAGCTGGAGAGCGAGCAAGCGGAGGGAGGACCATTGACGGAGAAATGATTATTAAGAACAGAGGAATTCCCGAAGAAATGTAGAATGCGTCAGAGTGTGGCAAGAGGGGCCACTTTGCTCGTGATTCATCAGTCAAAGAAGAAAGCAGCCGAAAGTTATTCACCATCCTCCCCTCACCAAAACAAAGATAGTGAAGATGAGTGGGAAAGGCAGATGAAGCGGGGGGCAAAAGACTCTCATTCAAAATACCTGAATCATCTCACAGGTTGCTTTGTCATTAGAATAATGAAGAAGACAAAGAAAAAAAGAACATGTTCTATAAGCTCGACCAGGCGAGATCGGAATATATTGTAAGAACGGGGAAATCAAAAGCGAAAGGCGTCAGTTCTGGTCCCGGTAAGTTGAGCTGGTGGAGCTTCGTCGAGCTAGAGAGAGATCAGTAACCAACCACGGTAAGGGGATGAACCGAGGTCGCTCCCTCCTCGTCACCGCTCCATGGGGTAACCATGTCCTCCAGCAATACCAAGTCCAGTATCAGCAATTGAACCAACCGTTAGCCCCGTCCCTCTTCAGCGAGAGTCGATATCGGTGAGCTTTACCAATAACCAATGTCACGTCAGCTTTCTCATGACGATTTAGGGATCGATCTCCTGACGCAGACAGGAACAAAGAACCATGGGAAATATCAGACGTCGGCTTTTTCATGCCTTTTGTCAAAGGCTTACCACATTCGGAATTTCCTTATTTTGCCAGAAATATCAGGCGTTGACCGACCTGTGACCCGTCGATCCTATGGACCGATTCACTTTGCTTTGTGGGCCTTGTCCCTCCCTACTCTGTGACGGGCAAGCCGTTGCTTCTTTTTCTTGTTCTTTAGCCAACACGTCAAAGCCTCCATCGTCACGTCATTTTTGAAATTCTTCCCTTGTTATGTCGACTTCTTTTTCATGTTGTGCCTTTTCCCTGGATTTCCTGCCAAAGCCATCATATTCATAGTACCATACCGGCGGAAGACTGATTCCGCTGCCAAGCGACGTCCGCATATCTAGTTCTTCGGAGAAAAAAGAGTCAAGCTATCGACGTCGGATGCGCTAACCTAATAAAAAGGCTCCCTGGTTTCTTTCCGCCAGGAGTTTGTCGAGTAAACTCCTGTCAGTTCCTCAAACTGATATACCACTTTCAGTTGAATTCGTCGAAACAACGATCGATGTTCTCTTGCTTCTCCTGTCGACGAGTACCCGTTTTTTCTCGAAGGAGATCTATTGTCAGATGTGAAACGAGTACCTCTTTCTGAGAGTAAGTTATACAAAGGAAACGAAAACTTTCCACCCCTTTCTCATTCCGCGTGGTATCCTCCGCTTTTCTAAATGAACTTTCTCGTGACGCCGATGAGCCCGAGTCCAATCTGATCATACTGGAGAGGACTTTATTACACTTTTCTCGGTAGACTCCTTCTTTCGTCGAAGTCGAAATATGGGACCACTTGACGAGGACAAATTTTCCTCGCTACGACAGGCATCTGGATTAGCCTTTTCCAATCCCTTGGCATCATGGTCGAGCTTCTGCGATGTCAAATTACCTCATAGGTAGAGGGTTGTCGCCTCTTCCCTTTCCTTTACTAGCTTTTGGAGAGTTGCCTTTCGTGGTCCTCCAGCGCTTCGGTTTGAACGCAATGGCCTCTTCTTTTGACGCGTCAGGAACCTAGGTCTGTCTGGACTTCTTATCAATCTCTGGTTCTTTCTCGTAACATTGGAATTTCATTTGGTCTGGTTTCGACGTACCGATTGAAGAGAGAAAGACTGGAAAGGCGCTATGACAATATGAAGAAGCACATGACGAAAGAAGAATCTTTCGTCTATATAATCCGTAACTTGTTCCATTATTCTCTCCGAAAGGCTCTTTTGTCGCTTTGCCGAATGAGCGTAACCTATAACCCCTTTATTTGACACAGCCTTTTACGTCGCTTTCCTCTCCTGCTGGTCGAGTAAGCTAAACGCTTTCCCTTAGTCTCAGGTGTCAGTCTGGAATTTCTATTTCGGGTTTTTCTATGGCTTTTGCTAGTCCTCTTCGTCGTTTTACAGCGTCAGGTTACGAACCACAGACTCCAGGCTTCGTTTTCCCAGTTTCGAAACACCAGATAGTCAATTTGATCTTCGAAGGAAGGCTGGCTTTCTTTCTTCGTGGCATTAGAATAGAATAGTTACCTTCCTCTTGTCACTTAGTCTATGAAAGGAATGTGGCGCGAACTAGACATACAGGAAAAATAGAAAGAAGGGTGTCGGCTTAACTCACTACCAATGTTACCACACCGGAAATGAGGCTGACCTCTAAAAGGGAAGATGAATGTAATGCAGTTAACCACTGACGAAATGGAGAGGAAAGAATAAACAGAAGAAACTCTTTTTGAAGACCCAGAAAAAGAGGTTAAACTATGATAATTAGACTGGGCTTTCAGTCAGTCTTTCTCCACTCCAACGGATTTGGCAAATGGCCGTCGAAGGACGTCATAGATAAAACTAAAACAATGGCTTCCTTCCTTTCTTTCACTTCACCTTATCGGCGTCGGCGGGCTATCTCATCTTGGAAAAACGTTGGAAGAACAGCATACAGGGGCATATACTGGAGAGAGAGGAGATTGACGCGCGAGCTGCTAATCAGAGACCGGCGATGGGAGCACTGACCACAATGACTGACGGTGGATGGAACGAAACTCTTCGGTAAGCCCATCCTTCTTCAAAAGTGAAAACAAACGATCAATCAATGTCATTGACGAGTGAAGTCTTTGGCACCCCTATCTCGACCATGAGCACCTGCATCTATCTCCGTAGTGCCCGACTGGCTTATAGTAGTGTCCAACTGGCCTCTTCTCTTTCCCCGCTGCTTCTGCTATGGGGGATTCAAAAAACTTTCCGTAGTTTTTTTTGTTACTCACCTTTTTTTCTAGAAGGCTTTTAGAAGCCAAAAGTGCTTTCAAATAGAAGAGTTGCCGATCAACATCACCTAGTGTTATCTCTTTACCAGAGATGACATTATGGTTCCTATTTCAGTAAAGTAGTTAGTCAGTTAGTTGAAGGAAGAGAGTGGATGGTTTATTGGCTTTTCCTTTACATCTGCTGGTTTTTTAGTTGCAAACGTCTTATTCCCCTCAACAAAGAGTCCCATCTAATTGAACTTTGAAGAATACGCCCGTAGCCCACCCAATGCTCGAGTTGACCTAGCGCAACATCCCTCCCCATAATTTCTAGTGGAAAAACTGCTGCTGATCTTGGAGTAAAGCTCCACTATAAAAAGTAAAGAACTTCGTCCACTTTACGCGTTAGTTGCGTCGGGACTAGTTGCCAGAACGTTGCCTGTCCAGAGAAATAAGAACTGCTGCTGCTGGGCTAGAGACCCTTCTCAACCATCGTGGAGTTCCTAAAAAGGCATACGCCAGTCGAGACGTCCATCTCGATGGGAGCTCCCCCTCGAAAGGCAAAGGTCCAGGATACAGCGCATATGTCGAATTCCTTACATATGAGCCAGATCGACGAGCCCTCAGTATCAAAAAGAGATAGGGATAGATGTCTTTTTCAATGGTTCACTAGATATGCCTTCTTCCAATTTCTTTTTTATTGTCTAAGCACTTACACACCTCGGAGGTTTCAAGTTATAGGTTTAGATCCTCTCGTAGAGTTACGAATTTCAGATCAAAATCAAGTGGAGAGACAATCTATAGCCATCACAGGATGCACATCTACGGGCAGTCCCTATCTATATACCGACAGCAGGATCGAATCTTTGGGCTGTTCCGGTCCCACCAGCAGCAGTTCTATATCCAGTGGTGTTCCGACTTCTATCCAATAGGGTAGGATATTAGTGTCCCGTTAATAAGTATACAAAAAGGTACGTCCCCGAAGCCGGGTTTCCCATCGCCTTTTGATCCCTTCGAAGAACGAGCCTGACGCTTTTCGAAATCGAGAGAGAGGTTCTGGTACCTCTTTCATATATCGCAAAAGCAATGGAAGCAGCACTGACTCCAATAACTGGAGCGAAGGTTGCAGCGATAGGGGCAGAGATAGCGGGAGTAGTATAGAGAGTCACGGAAGTCAAAAGTACATTAGTTGTTGCTGCAGTCTTAGATTCAGTTGCTAAGATAGCAAGAAGCATCTTTATAATTCCAGCCCAGGGAGGAATCCCGAACTTCCTATCCCCACAAAAAATTGCGTCTATTATTCAGAGGGAAACACACTACTACTACTGTCACACACTAATGCAGAACGGAAAACTAATACACTCAGACACACTTAATTATACATATAGGTGGTGGAGAACTACAAGTGGTTGGTGGTTTGATCGGCATGTATAAAACTGGTAAAACGGATGGGAGAGGATGAGAGGGTGAGAGAGGGTGATGATGCAGAAAAGGAGGCATTGAGGAGTTTAAGGTATTGTGGAAGCTTGCTTATGTTGGTGTGGATTGCCGATGAATTGTCGATCCTTCGGAAGCCCTTTTATAGACGATCTTCCTTGCATAAGAAGCCTCTTGAGAATCTTGTTGTAGAAGTCTTGTCACGAATCTTCATTGTTGATGTCTTGTTGTTGTCAGGAATCTTCATTGTTGATGTTTTGTCGTTGTCAGGAATCGTACTGTAGAAGTCTTGTCACAAATCTGCACTGTTGATGTCTTATTTTTGTCAGGAATCTCTTCTGCTGGTGTCTTGTTGTCAGGAGAGCTACTCTTTTTTCTATAATAGTATTTATATTTACAGGAATTTATCAATAAGCAAGTTTCATTTTTGATGCTAACTGGTCGCCTATGTTGTTGAGATTCTGTATGCCTTCACCTCCCATGTGTCGTAGTAGATCTGGTGGTATATATTTTTCTGCCCATTCTGCCATGTCTTGCTGAAGTATTCTGTCTTCTACCATTTTCTTTTGTCTATAGTATTGAATTAAATGTTTGTGGGCTGACCTGATAATTTTTGGGACCTTACAAATAATTTCATTGTCTACATAGACTCTATAGACTTCAGTTTTTGTAGCAATTATGAATCTATTTGCACTGTATTTTTGCCAGTTGATTTCATATGCTATGGTTTTTGATCTCCAGTGTCTGATCTGTCTTGGAATCTCTCTATCGCAAATTACTTCTCTTACCTCTATATCTGGATGTAGGGGATGGGCTATTCTGTGTGTAATCCATGCACTGTGTTTTGTAGGATACCATACTCCTTTTATGTAGTATTATGCTATTATGGAGTCGAATTCTATTTTGAGCTGTGGCTTCTTGCCTAAAAAAGCTTCTGAAACTGGAAATACTAAAGAATCTGGGAGTAATTTTGCATGATCTGGATAATTAATGATTATTTGTGAAACAAATCCCATATCTAGGAAGTCTTTCCAATTATAGTTTGTTCCATGGAGTTTCTTCGTCTTCATTAGGCCTAATTGTATATTTAGTCTGTAGATGCTATAGGCTAACTCACATTGGCATTTTGGTTGTGAGAAGTCCATGATGCTGCAGTTTGAATTGATGTTGATGCACTATCGGTATTAGCATAATGTATCACTTGGTCTACAGCTACTCCTCTGCATTTTCTTTCTCCTTTTTGGATTTTTTTGAGTATCTGTTGCATGCCTTTAGCTTTTCTATAGAAATTGTCATGAACTTTTTGGTGAATGTTTCGTCTAACATCTTTTGGAAGAATAGATAATTCATTATTTGTTTTAAAGAATAATCTAGCTTGCATAGCTTCCGTATTTCTCATATATTGGAGGCTCTGCCTTCTATCATTTACACTTGATTCTATTTCACTCTTATTTGCGAGGCACTCCTTTCTTTCGTTCTCTCGTATCTTTGATGCTCTCATTTTTTTTTGCAAACTTATTATAATTATCTGTGTTTGTTTACAGAGACTTTCAACCAATTTATCTTTTTGTATCTTTAGATTTTTAAAGTGCTTCATAATAATTTGACAATTTTTATACTCTGTTGATGATTCTAGATTACTTGAACTCTGTTGACTCTCTTGTGGATTCATAAATTCTTTAAGGCTTTAATCAAATATCAAGAAATTGGAAATATTATTTTTTGCATATTCTATAGATTATTTAACATTATAAAAATCTTTAAATACTGGATTATCAAAATTTGAGATGAATCTTCTAACTGTATTCCAATTTCTGTAAATTCCTACTTGATGCCCTCTAAGTATGACAGCATATAAAACTCCGTGACTGAGATGTCTAGATAATACCTTTAAAATAATAAGCTAAGGTTTTGATTACTTTAACCTTCTCTTTTGGCTGATCTAGTCTTAAATTCCACAAATTATCTAGTAGACATTATTGTATTAAATATTTTGGCTGATCTAATCTTAAATTCCACAAATTATCTAGTAGACATTATTGTATTAAATATACCTAAAATTTAGTGATTCTGAATGACTCTTTACTTTGTGTTACATACTGCTTGAGATAAATATCTCCAAATTTCTTGAACTCTCTGAGATTCATCTGCAGAATTAAATACTAAAGAATTAGTCTAGATAATTTTTTTGTAATTATATGCTCAAATTTTAGTTTGTATCTATGATCTATAAATTTCGTCCATCTATGACTACATAATTTAACAATCGCTATACAATCTATCTGTCGACATACATCAGTTATTCCTGAAATTTTACAATCGAATTTACCGCTTGCATATCTAGTTATTATCTTTATCTTTATTTTTTTTTCTTTGTTAAAGAGCTCTATTCTATGTCCTAAGAACTTTGTATTGTTTTTGTATGATCCTATTTTACGAATAATTATTCCCTTATTTATTATCCTCTTTAATACTTGACGGAAAAAATGTTCATTTTGTGCCTTTGTGTATAAATTTTCTTTTATGATTTCTACAAGGTCCAAAATATCTTCAATCCTTTGTAACACATTTCCTTGAAGGACTCTTGTCATGTAATTTACAAATCTTTCTTTATCCCGTATTCCTTCGTGATTTTTGAATATTATGACCTTTTGCCTATTCTTAACGTATACATTAGACAGTTTCAGATGAATTCTATTTTGTGGCATACTCTTTGAATCATTTGAGCTTTTAAACATTTTCCTGACATATATCAACTTATTGTCGTGATTTTCCTTCAGATTTTGTCTTGTACTCATCATGTATAGCTACCCACTCTCGTCTTTATTCTCACTTTTCAAGTTGTATATCCCAAGGTCAATTTTAAAATGATGTAACAAGCCTTCATATTGGTTGTATGTTTCTCGTATTCTTTTTACTAGATGGCATTTCTCCTGAATGGTGCTATTTTAGTCCCTATACAACTCTTTCCAGTAATTAATCAGCTCAACTATTGAGTCGAATTCTTTTTTGGAGTATGTTTTCTGCATCATATTAATTTGTTGACTTGGTCTCATTTGTTTTGAACTAGTTCCTAAACTGTCAATGTAATCTAACTTTTCTGCTACCCCCTTTGTCTCTAGTTTTGGAATAGGAATTATTTCATTGTATCTCTTTTCTTTGTTAAAAGATTCTTCAGAGCGTAAGATGAATTCCTTATATTTACTTCCTTGGTAATTATTCCTCATTAGATTTTTAGTTTGTGAGGGACAGCTTAGGTTATTATTATCCTCTTTGATTGCCTCACTATTCTCTATTGGTTTAGTTTGCAAGAGATTTTTGATATTGTTTTCCTTCATTATTTCTTCATTCTTTGCATTTGTTGTTTCTTCTTCACAATCTTCTCCCTTTTTTACTATGATATTACTATTATTTTCTTTATTCGCCTTTTCGTCCTCTTTAGTTTCGTTTATGATATTAGGTTCAACTTTTTCCTGATTAGGCTTATATCCAAAATGACTTAATAGACCCTTAAATTTTTTATAGACCTTTTCGAGTTGTTGAATTAGATTTTCTTTGACTTCTAAAGTTATGTTGGGATTTTTACCCTGTTCTTTTAATTTTTCTATTTGGAGAACTAACCTCATCAAATTTTTTTCTGAAATATCTTGGAGTATTCATCATATCAATATATCATTATACATGATGTCATATGGACTACAATCTGCTCTACATCGCTCGCATTTGCATGGTATGCCAGCAACCATTTAAGAGGTCAGTGGGTAACTAGCTCTGAGTAGCCTACAGTGCCTAAAACTACCTCCCTCCCCCGCCTGCCTGGGCTCCTGCGTGACCCAGACGCAGTCAATGTGCAGCCGCTCGATCCGGTCCCTGATGGGTGCCAGGGCACGGAGCGCGGCAGCAGTGTGAAGCTGCCGGCAGCCAGAGATCTTCACCTCCACCAGAGTGGGCCGGAGCATACTGAGAGATGTGGAGATCGACATGCAGGAGATCGGAAGGTCAGAGAGAAAGTGGTTGGCTTAGCTATTTATAGTAGCTTTGAACTTCTAATATCCCCACTCGAAAAAGGCTTCATCGCTCTTGTTTCCTTTCACCGAAACTGTAGTGAAAGTGATGGTGACTACTAGGCGAAGGTGACTTTTATGGAGAATTCGGCGAGTACTCGTAAATAACTATATTTTCGGTATCCAGTTCCAGACGAAGTTGACTTTAATCAATCAATCGTTCTGGGCGTCGGAACGGTAGGTTACCAAAAATCTTTGCGTTTCGACTGTCAGTTCAAGCGGTAGTCCAGTCGGAGGGCAGGCCAGTGCAAGTACAGAAACTTAAGGTCAAACAGATTCTATTCCTTCTGCAAGGGGAAGCGTGCGTTGGAAGGTTTCGACAATAGTAACCTGCAATGCTTTCACCAAAAGTCGTGCAAGATAACTGGAATTCATCTACTAATACGAGACTGTCACGAATAGAAAGTCGTAGAGAGGGCAGGAGGGAAGGTGAAACTAAGACTACTGCGTAGCGGGCCTACCGACACCTAGGGAACCGTCTAGTCAAGCCGGGACTAATGTGTTGGACTGGAAAGAAAGATCGAAGATTTCCTTTTCTGTAAGTATCCTCAAAGTAAAAAGAGAAAGCAAAACGTACTCTATTCTAGTAGAAATTGTGATTAAATCAATCTTTTGAAAGTCTCTCCCGTCATCGGAATAAAGCGGGGATAGTCTAGTTCAATCGTCAAAAAGAAAGGAACGCTCGCAACCGACACTATTGCCTTCCCTTCTTTCCCTATAGAATAGTATAGGGAGACCGTCTCAGGGTTCTTTCCTTTGCAGAGTACTCAAGTTCTCATCCATTTCTTTCTGCCAATGCGGAAGAAGAGATCAGAATCGATAGGACTAAGACTGATGAAAAGAAGAAAGAGAAGTGTGATAATTACGAAGACGAAGAAAAGGTTGACAAAGACGTAGAGAGTACCTGTAGTTAGCCTGAGAGACTCAGCAGGATCAGCATCTTTAGAAGGAGAAGTAGGTCCGAGCATAGGAGAGGGGTCCGGCTGCCATATACTCGAAAGGGATGTGCTGCAAGCAATAGAAAAGGGGAGGGGAAAGACTCCCAAAAGGGAGGATAATGCGAGATAGTCAGTTTCCTTTTTCGGGATAGGGGATTCAGGGTGGAGTCTCATGCTCTTCCCCCTCATTCAAACACGAGAGATACCGGAATTTGCCCGATATCTTTCGTCATCACCGGAAAGGCCGTCACTTACCCCAGAGACGCTTCAAAACGGATACGCTGACCAGATTGCACAACCCCTTCGGCCTCGGTTCCTTTCCTTACTCTCCGCATGGTCCGTTCCGCCAGTTGTGGTAGCCCGGTATCCTCGTCACCTTCCTCTTGTCTAGGCTGTGTGGTTCGTTCCTCCGCCTGTCAAGCGTTTTTAGCATTGCATGTGTTGACCAATTTCTCCTCATCTGATGCAACCAATTTCGATACAAAATCAGAATGTCATAAAAAAATTCTCCGAATCCATCATCATATCATAAATGAGAATCTGCAATCGTGAAAGACACAGATCAGAATGCTGATAGGTTTCCCATCGACGGAGTTATTTCACTCATCGACTGCAACAACTCATTCTGCATAAACACAGGATTTTTCAATGCAATAGGCTTGCGTCGACTCTCAGAAAGGAGCTTCCAGTCTCTCTTCTGGCTTCCTGATGGAGAGGGTGGTCTACGATCATCCTGCGCATTAGCGACAGGGGCATCGAACCCTACTCGGCCTACTATAGTATCTTTTATGACTTTGATGAGATAGGCATTTCCCTCTTTCTAGAGGTTATTTTCTTTTTTTGGCCTGGAGGTGAGTCGTACGTCGATATATGTGACTGCAGCATTATTTCGTTGCGTCTTTTATCGCCCGCTCCAATTCCCTTATTTATTTTCTCTTTATCCCTTTTAGTAAGGGTATGATCATCACGAATATCGCTTTGACTTCCTCTGGCTCATCGTACTGGCCAGTTTGCGTAGTCTTTGTATCTCTTCTTCCGAATCGAAAGAAAAGGGCATCAGCTGAAGCTTACCGATGGCATGCAGGTATCGAATCTGATGCTTAGACTGAAACAAGAGAATTGCAACGAAGCACCCACGCTCGAGTAGAAAAGCAAGACGGATATAGGGAAAGGTCGATGCTGCATGTACAGACACTCAAACGACAGAGCACGAAGGAAGAAAGGCCAGGCATGCCAGAGTTCGGGATGCATACACAAACGATATGGGTAATGAGAAAGTTCCCGATTCTTGTTTCATAAAGCCTTTTGCATAAGGTTCAAACTATGAACACGAGAACGAAGCGACAGTAGCAGAGGATTTAGTAAACCAATGCCCAGCTAATGATTAGAAACTGCCCACTGCGAAAAGCGAGGTCGGTGTAGGTCTTGAATAGACAGCGCTTTCCCAAAAAACCCTTGCTACAGGAAAATCCCCTCATCCCTGGTTCTGTCTAAACTAGGAATCTTCCAACCATGATGTCAAAATGATGGACTCACCCAATCCAGATAGATCAATGTCTAAATTGCTAAAGAGATATCCATACCGTCTAAACAACCGGTAGTGTCTCCATCTGTAAACTTATGTCGATGCATTGATGGTTTCCCAGAGGCGAAAGACGAACCCCAACATCGTCAATATTGAAAGGGCAGGCTTTTCCAAAATGCTATGTCGTCTTTCTCTTTATCCTGGCCACCAAAGCATTATGAAAGGCACCTGAGATCGTCGAGACCACTCATCCCCCTTTTTTCCTTTTTTCTCATCCCCACGCACAACGAGACTACTACGGAATTCACCCACTCGTCTGCCTTCCATCCGTTGTGTGCTTCGGAACAGATGGCTAAACGACTTGCCAGATACTGACATGGACTATCTACAGAACGTGTCTCCACACCACTAGGGCAGTCCCGTCCTGCCTATCACCTTGCTAACCTACAGGCAACTGTTTGCCGACTGAAGGGAGAAAAGCAAGAATGAAGAACAACGAAGCCCTTACGCACATCCCTCCTTGCAAGAGGTACGACGGTAACGTCTAATAGTGTCCTGTAATTGCTCTAGACTCCTCTTTGTCTCCTTTTTCTCCTATCTATTAGATTGATTTTCTTTTCTTTGATTCTTCTTTGATCTTGTGACATAGTCTTGTCTCTAGGTGAATATAACTATGGAATGCGTTAGGATCCCTTCTATCTCTCCCTCTCTTTCTTCCTCCTATAGTCAGTATTAGTTTAGGTAGCTAGGATAAGTTATTCTATCCTTTCTAGCTTCTATCTTCTATGGATTGACAGCTCCTATCCTAACAGCTAGTAGTCCTATCTTATCTACTAGACGATGCGCATTCTCGTTTGTATATATCTAATATCGTCCTTCCTTCTTTCTATCACTCAATACTGGGATTAGCCCCCATTAGAATGCATTATATGTAGCCATCTTTCTCCTACCTTTAGGAATGAATTGACTTAGTCCTTATGGTCTCTCTTTTTTATAGCAGTACTAGAACTTTGACTTCTTTCTTTTAGATTGATCCCTCATGTAGTTAGTCAAGTAATATGGAGCTAGCATACCTCCTTCTATCCTCTCTTCTAGTGGGATTGAGTGAATGTAAGGGCATTCTAATTTTCGTTCTACCAGGACTATTCTCTATCTTTCTATTATCCTCCTCCTGTGGGTTTATAACAATTAGGAGAGATCAACAGCTGCTACCTATCTTCCTATATATGCATTGTCGCTTCCACTATGTAGAAGATATTGGATGAATAGAGGTTAGCCCTTCTCCCATTCCTTCCTCAAGCCCTCATTAAATAAGAAAAACCTTCTCACCGTTAGCTCATTTTTGAATCTTAAATCACATCTGAGAGTGTGTGCATCTTACAAGCTCATGAAGTCTAGTTAGTGACTTCACTTCCCCTGCGAATCTTGCTAATTAGTAGCCAGACTTACCTAATTAGGAGAAGAAGGCTTAGGGGTGCAGTCGATTCATCTTGCCTTGGGGTCGAGGTCAAGACCAGAAACTCGTAGACTACCCTTTTAGAAATATATCTTATCTTAGAACCTGGGGTTCTTTGTTAGCACTTTGTCGCACCTCTAAGTACAAAGAAGGCGGATCCTCGGTATAGCCTAACAAACCCGACACCGACTGTATATAGATTATATTACCAGAAAATCAAGAGTGCTCAGTGGTTGGTCACAGATAGCAGCTCCTGATGAACATGCTGGCTAGGCACGATCACAGACAGACACAAATAGGGTGCGAAGCCGCTTGTCTTAGTGAGCTCCCCAAAGAGGAAAGGAAGGAAGCTTTTGCACAAGAACAACGGAGCAGGTTCTGGAACCGGGGCGCGAAAACTTCTGGATAGGTATCCTACATCTGAACTAAATTCTTTCTGGTTAAAGAATCTCTTTCTAGTTGCTCTGGAACAATTAGGAGATTCTCTGGAAGAAATACGGGGTTCTGCTTCTGGTGGCAACATGTTAGGGATTGCTTGAGGAAGGCCCACATACCATTCCGAAAGAATGGAGTAGAGGCACCGTCAAGATAGATGTATACATACAAGAAAGCATCATATATAGAATAGTTGTTATGATGAACCGTAACACCACTTCAAGCGGCTATGTATCTTATTACATTGGATTACTTTGGAAAGATGATTCCTAAAGCTCCCGTGCCTATAGGCACTGATACAACACTTAGGATGTTAGTATCTTACTTGAATTCCGCTTGAGTCTCATCTTGTTTTAATGGAAGGCTAATTCAAAGGAAGTATCTGTGCCAACAAAGCCCACTTTCTCAAGTAGACTGAGAGGCTATCATAGTAATGGAGATGGGCAACATGAAGTATATGCAACTACACATGTGAACTCGGATAGCCTTTCAGCATTCCTTTCATCTGCCCTAGGCAACTTTCTTTCTTATCTTAAGATATTCTATATCGAGTTACCGTCGCATAAATAGAAGCACCAGTTACGAGAGCTTTTTAAGCAAGAGCATCTGATTGAACAAAAGCCATTCTTGAACAACGGTTATAGCACCAGCTTCCCCCTGATCTTACTAATCTTTCTCATTTTTTATAGATTATTAGATGCAGATTACCGATCCGTGGGATAATAGCCCGTCACTTACCTAAAAGCCAATAGTGGGACAGGCCCAGAATCTGTTGTGCTAGAATCTCCTCTTCCCTTTGCAATTGAAGAAGTAGAAACTCTGGGTAGAAGGTTCAAGACAGAAGCAAATGAAATAGAATAAGATAAGATGCCATAGAATGCGATGGATGACATCTGAGATTCATTTTCTAATGAATGCCTGATTTAACTCCATAGGAACGGAACTTATACATAGTATGCTATTCACTAGCTGAGGCACTGGAGATCTTGTTTTCCTGTTTTAAGAGAGGCACCCTGGCATGGATTCCTAAAGGCTAACGAGCCTAGTATCTTTATTCCCTTACCTAGCTGCTTTTTCTATTACGAAAGGCTAAAGACCAATTGTCGGACTTACAACTGTTTAGCGAATTCCATATCAATTAGGATTTGGTTACGCCCTGTGAGTGGTATCAACTAACTATTGATTCTTCCTCCTACTCCTCTTAGAAAAACTATGTCATGGTATTCTTACATTGGTCTATCAATTCCTTTTTCATATTTCTGGGATTTGTTGTTAGTGCACAGGGTATACAAGTTGATGAAGAGAAGGTACGTGCAATCCAAGTGTAGGCAATATTCGTAGCTTTCATGGACTTGCTAGTTTTTACCGGCAGTTGGTGAAGGACTTTAGTAGCATAACCGCACCACTTACCAAAGTGATCAAGAAGAACGTCGGATTTAGATGGGGGAAGAACAAGAGAAGGCGTTTCAGCTAATCAAAGAGAATCTAACCAAGGTCCCCTTATATTGTCTTTATCTAATTTTTCTAAAACGTTTGAGATTGAATGTGATGCTCAGGTATTGGCATAGGCACAGTTCTTATGCAGGAGGGACAACCAACTGCTTATTTCAGCGAGAAGTTAAGCAAGGCAGCCTTAAACTACCTGATTTATGACAAGGAGTTGTATGCATTGGTTCGAGCTTTGGAGACATGGAAGCACTACCTATGGCCTAAGGAGTTACTCGAATAACCTAGAGGAGAGGTAAGCCTGCATCGGAAATATGGAGTGAATCTCATAGATTTCTTCAAAAAGTCTTCGACAGAATCACAGAAATAATTTTTCTTTTGAGTGGGTGTGCTAGAGAAGGCTTGTGAAGAAGCAGGATCTTTGTCTTCTCATCATCGAAATGGATCTTTTATTTGTAGAATAGGTGACTGGAGGATGAGGTTTCTTAGAGGATAGAGATTTGTCGACTCTAAAGGAAAGCGAAACCATCGGTATTGTTTTTCCAACTAAACGATGATTTCTGTTTTGTTTCATCAGAGAATGATTCATCATAAAAAGAGTCGGAACTAGAATACGTCTGGAAACGAATCTTTTGGAAAGTGGTCACAGCAGACTGACGCCCCAAAAGAGGTTGTCGAGCTTAAAGATGCTCTCCAGAACAGGAAGACGGAGAGGGCAAGCCACTGTCGATGAACGGGGATAAGTGAAAAGCTGGATACAGATCTATGAACTCAAGCCAACCTATGCCTTTTCAAAACCCTAGTGGCCTTTTCACTTGAGATTTCGTTTTCTGCTTTTCTATAGTTGTGTGTTGTTTAGGTCACATGTCGAATGGTGGGTGACAAAGTCTAACTTCATGAAATGCGGCTTGAGCCGCGAGTTCCCACTGTCTATTTTGAAAAAAGATTCTCAAACGGCTTTACTTTCCCTTTAAGTCTATCTTCACTTCCACACAAAAAGAGAAAGAGAAAACGAATTGCATATATGATTATGGTTTGCTATCTTCCCAAAGATACCAAGCAAACATAAGGCCAATTGGGTGGTGTGTCACCTGCCGTTGTCTATAGAGATGCTTTTTTTATTTAAGACTCTTTGAACTAGCTGGTTTTAGGAAAAAAAAACCTTTCTTTCGAATTTCGTAGATAACAGATCTCGTACTTTTGCAGCTCTTGCTAGTACTTTAGAAAATGAAATTTAGGATCAGCGATAGTCGACCAGGCTTCGGAAGCAAACGAAGCTCCTTTCAAAAGGAGGGTCGCCTAGGAAGAGCATCGGTATCAATCACCTCGATCGAAAGCCTCTATCTATAGACGCTCTTACCAGCTTCTTTCCTCTGGTCCACTAACCAACGGAGTCATATACTGACCTAGTCGCGCTAATGTGATACCGTCACGTATCCTCTCCCGTAGCTTTTGTTTTGTTTCATTCTAGCAACAGCTTCGCTTTAGGAGCCATTTGGTGTGGAACCACATAGCTTGTCCGAAACTATGGCAATAGAACTGTTGAATAGGTAGTCAAGTTGTTGGATCCTTCACAAATGTTGCATCAGAACTACATCACACAAAACTTCATCTTCATATTTTTCGATGCGGAATGAAACCAAAACCTGCTTATTTACTTTTACCTCGCCACTATCATTCAGCCATTGTAACTTGTACGGCCTAGGATGTTTCAGTGTGGGCAGTCCTAATTTCTCCACCAAGGTTGTGCTTGCAATATTAGTACAACTTCCTCCATCAACAATCATACTACATACCTTGTCTTTGAAGTAGCACCTAGTATGAAAGATGTTCTCCCGCTGCACTTCTTCAATTTCTTAACGAAGCTCCTTTCAAAAGGAGGGTCGCCTAGGAAGAGCATCAGTATCAATCACCTCGATCGAAAGCCTCTATCTATAGACGCTCTTACCAGCTTCTTTCCTCTGGTCCACTAACCAACGGAGTCATATACTGACCCAGTCGCGCTAATTTGATACTGTCACGTATCCTCTCCCATAGCTTTTGTTTTGTTTCATTCTAGCAACTGCTTCGCTTTAGGAGCCATTTGGTGTGGAACCACATAGCTTGTCCGAAACTATGGCATTAATAGATAAGGCTAGGAGATATAGTAGGCAAGCTGTTGAATCCTTCACAAATGTTGCAACTGCTAAAGGAAGGTCATTCGATCGATTATATTAAGACTGACCTCCTGAAGGATGTTACCCTTCCAATCTACGTGTGCACGCTTCCTCATTCTGACGGGCTTCCCATTCCCCCAATAGACGAGACTTATATTCCCCCACCATCTCCTGCAATAGTCTTTATCTAGTGCCTATCTGACCTACCATGTGCTTGGTTTAGTCTTCTGTCTGGGAGCCCCGGACTTTTAATATCTATGTCGAACTTGAGGATGAATCCCGACAACGTTTTTGGCCGGGAATAAGGTAGGGTAGTAGTCCTGTATTTCATGAAATAAGTCGGAAGGATGCTGGATTGAAACCAATTCGACAATATACAAAAAAAAAAGACATATCAAAAGACATCGAACTACCTCTTTTATATGGGCACCTTTCTTTCTCAACACATCTTTCTTTCATCAGGAGTGGGAGTCCCGTCAGCCTCTATTTTAGCGAGTACTTCCATGGCGGGGGAAGCATCTTCTTATTCCGAAAGAGTACGAGAAGCTAAAATACTCCAAAGGCATAAGGGTCTGACGAAGCGATGGTGCAGGAAAGCAAGTCCTCGGTCGTAAGAAGAGTTTTTATGTGCTTACTTTTTTTGTAACTTTCCATGGACTGACGGTTTCGGTATTTAGTAAAATCCGAGTCAATAGAACTAGAACTGTAACTCCAGTAAAGGGTCAGCTAAGCTAGTACCGACATGTCCCAAGCCGTTACCAAGTCAGTACAAAGCCAGTAGTAGTACCTGTAGCAAGCCTAGACCTGATGGTGACGGGGCAAATTCTCTCAAAAACGACGGTGGGATTGTCCCAGCATAAGCGATAATGAAATGAGATGACGTGTCTTTTAGGGCAACCGATCGATCTAATCACAGGAAGAGAAGGGAAAGGTGGTCAGCTATCCTAAATGAGTAAAGGGTTGGTCTGATGCATCCGATTTCATTTTAGAAGGATTAGTTTTCCTCAATTGTTCTGGTTGAATGCCCTAGAATCCGTAGTGGTGCCTATGCCTGCTGGTATGCGTAGCCTGCATCTGATTTGTCGATATTATTGCAATGGAAGGCTTTTTCAATCCCCTATCTCTTTGGTATTGGAAGGTCACCGATCGATCCGATCACAGGAAGAGAAGGGAAAGGAGGTCAGCTATCCTGAATGAGTAAAGGGTTGGTCTGACGCATCCGATGACATTTTCGAAGGACTATCTTTCCTCAATTGCTCAAAAGGACTGACTCACTTTGGATGAATGCCCTAGAATCCGTAGTGGTGCCTATGCCTAGCCTGCGTTTGATTTGTCGATATTATTGCAATGGAAGGATTTTCAATCCCCTATCTCTTTGGTATTGGAAGGCCAACGTTCGTAAGTAAAGGGAAGTGCATAAATCGATTGAATAAGAGAGTGCCATTGATGAAGGGGATGTCACTGAAGAGGACTCTATCAAAGAGGGATAGCAAGCCGTCGCAATGTGGGCAAGAAAAAGTGAGTGGATCGTCGTATCGAAGCTCTTCTTTCTCTACCCGAGTTTACGTCGAATGCCTTTGCTCATGCAGCCATACCTCTCTCGCTGTCGTGGAGCATCTATCGATAGCCTTTCTCGTTCATCACATAATGGTATATCGATACCTCTCCGTCGCAGATCATCTATCTATACTGGGTCCCGTCGTTCAATCATCTCTAGCGTACCATGCCTTTAGTGGAGAGATTGCATTGATTGGAATGGCAAGAGGGACACCAAATACCTAAACGAGACAAAAACCAACTATATGCTGGAAACACACTTTCTGATCCTCTCTATAGCACACGGGGATGGCCCCGAGGACCAAGCAAATGCAGAGCTCACTTTAGCTTGTTGTACCGGAGTGGTTCATCATCAAAAGAACAACAATGGGTTGTAGCATTTCCTATTTTGTCGATTTGTCTAGGGGATGCTCTAGTTGTTGTGGGCTGCTCTTAGCTGAATGCCTTGCTTCGCCCTGCATCCCGTGGAGACAACGACGGAGAAGATTGACGACAGGAAGTCTTTACGATTTTTCTGTTATTACAGAGACTTCTCTCTCTCACATTTGATTCAATAGCACTGGTAATTCCTCCAACACCATCAACCGCGGATACGATAGATGATTCTATGCCATTCTCATTCCCTTACGTCGCTTGCTTTCCTTTACCCTATAGCTACTTCTTGCATTAGCACTACCTCGACGTCCCACAGTGGATTCTGGGCATTCATCTGTACTTGTTAGTTTTACAACGGTTATTTCATGAAGGAACGGATATGCACTGAACCAAAAGAAAGAGCTTTTTCTTGAACAACCAGGCTCACTATCAATTGAATAATTGAAGAAGGATGGAATCCTAGCGTAGAAAAGATTCGACAGAAGATAGTTGACATGATCAATAGTAGTAAAGAACTAGAGATGGTACCACTGATATCGACTGTTGATGATAAAAAAGACACTGTTTATGAGACGTGTCCAATGTCGAATGGGTGTCTATGAAGGGCTCTCGACTTTCAACCTCTAGTCAACAGTCATTCCTTAAGTTTCATTCGTTCGCGTCGAAAGCACGAGCTGCGAGAAAAATTTTCGATCGTCGTACTAATCGCCAATCTCGATTCAACTAAGCATGCTAGTCACTCGATTGAAAGTCGAATCATCGCCTTCACTCCTACTCCTGACAGTAAAGGAAGAAAACTTCACCTCAGAGCTTCACAAGAGCAATCACAGTCGAAAGAGCAAACTGATTCAACAATCGTTATTCTTTTTCACTGCTAACCATGTCATGAACAGCATTCAGAGTCGATTCTGCAACAAGAAAATTCCAGACCGCTACTGCTCTATGCCTTCCCCACAACTATACCATACGGAATCCATTTATTACTCCTATAGGTTCCGTTGAATCGAAACACCATTTAGATTAGAAGACTAAGAAAAAGAAGACTGTTTATCACTCGAACCTTCGAGACAAGCCGACGTAAAGCTTTCCAACAGTCAAGCCAGATGTAGATTTCATAGCTACGCTTACTCCTTCAACCCCGAAAAGATTGGATTTGCGCGGAAGTAGATTCGATAGAGCCGTCATCTTCCTTCACACGACGGTCGTGCCGTCGGAGATAACAGGACCAATGGCAACTGAGGTTTCAAAGGACGGAGAGAACGGTCAAAATTGTCACAGGTTTGTTTGCCTATGGGACTGAATGTCTTATCGTAGTCAATACCATGAAGTTGGGTGATTTGGCCACAGAGATGGCCTTGACAGTCGCAGCAAGTAGCATCGTTTTGAAAAGTCATTTGCTACTAAGTACATTCGATTCGGATAGGTAAAAGTGTCCATGTCGAGTTGCCATCTCTCTTGGTCTGCCCTATGCGGGATGAGACAGGGATTCCGTCGACGGCATTTATCCGCCAGCAAAGTAGATCTCGAACAACCAATGCAACAAATCTCGAAAGAAAGGCAATCAGAAGTGGAGTACTTCCCTCTCTTCGGAAGAGAAAGGTACGAATATTTTTCATTTATGGAGAGCACTAGTTGATTGTGAAGAATATGCTCAGGCTTGCTTGCATGCACACAAACTACGATCGTCTCACGATCTAACAGTTCTCAATAGAATAAATCGATATTTTTATAGGAGTGTAAAGATAAATTGTCAGACTATGCATCAAACTGATGAGAGAACAAAATTCTCTCAAGCTCAGAACTGTTGGCTTTTCATCTCCTTGATAACTGGAAGATCTCCAAAAGTATGAAAAGTTGGAGGACTTTGTACCATCCATTCAAGTGTGGTTTAATTATGTTCAACAGCCCTATGAGTTGGAGCACATTTTTTGTTGTTTCAATTACTTAAAGTGATTGTGACGACCACGAAAAAACAACGAATCCCAACATGGATATCTCAGAGCCGAAACTGCTCAGAGATTTCCATCCGGCATAAGCATATGGATAATCTCAAATGCGACGTGGCATACCCAAAAGCCCTAAGAAATGCATGGGCAAGAAGGTCAGTTAACCCCGAAAGAAGTGATCTAAAAATGGATTTGACCTATAGTTTCCGGATATGTCCGACCAACGATTTTACCCACCCATTAGTAAAATTCTGCAAATAAACCAAAAACGGCTCCCATAGAAAGTACATAATGGAAATGAGCAACCACATAATAAGAATCATGTAGAGCAATGTCTAGTCCAGGATTAGCTGGAACTATTCTAGTGAGCCCTCCTATTGTGAACAAAAAGATGAACCCTACAGCAAATAACATGAGTGTGTATACTAAGCCAGACCAAAAGGGCTCCTTCCATCAACTCGTGATACAAAGCCAGACCAAAAGGGCTCCTTCCCTCAAAAAAAATATATAAGATCATTTGATAGTCATATCTTCCATTGGAGAAGGAATTGTGGACCAAACAGAGGTAAATGGGACGACGACGCTTTCTGTATCAGTTTTAGCAGAACGTCAGTCAGAGGGCATCGACATCTCCGACATGTGGGAGACTATCACGGCCTGACACTTTAGATAGAAGTGTCAGACGTAAGTGAGCGTTAGGCACATTCGTGGGGACGATTGGGCCAATGTCAGGATTTCCTGGGACTTACCTTTTGACTTTCATACCTGCTACACACCGTCGTTCATGAACCGTTTTTGTTTTCTTTTTCATCTTTCTTTCGAGCTGGTTTTGACGAAAGTCAATTTATGACAGGTGCTCCAAAGGAGCTTTCCTACATACCCATTTGTAAAGAACTAGTGTTTTCTCTCACGACCACTTTCATCTGTAAGGAAGACAAGACACTTCCTACAACCTCGACGCGCCGAAGCCACTATTTGTAAAGAACTAGTGTTTTCTCTCACGAACTCGTGAGAGAAAACACTAGTCGCTTTAGCTAACTTTCTGTATATACGAATGGATTCGACAGATATATGAGCCGTAGGGTTCACAAGAATAGGACCTATGACGCTCGGGTGCAAGGCGTTCCGACACCCTATATGAGATATAATATACATATCCAAAGGAGCTTTCCTACATACCCATTTGTAAAGAACTAGTGTTTTCTCTCACGACCACTTTCAACTGTAAGGAAGACAAGAGACTTCCTACAGCCTCGACGCGCCGAAGCCACTATTTTGACTCTGTCTTATGCAATTATGAACTCCATGGAACTTTCTCGATTCCAATGCAACTGGTAATTTTTGAGTTGATGTAACAAACTACACGAGCCTCTCGATGAAGCCAACAGAAATCCTATCCGAATACTAAAATAAAAAGGTAGTTTCATTATTGTGGTATACCAGCCACCAGTTTTGGAACTAGAAGTTCAAATCAGAACATATAGATCCGTAAATGGATTTGTATGTATCGCCACTTCAGTCATGCTCATCGTTTCTCAAATGGAAAAAAAGAATCTTTTTTTTGGGAACATCGTAAACCAGAAATTTTTATACTCGTGATTCTTCATCCACCGATGCAGAAAATGCTCTAGTTTTCCATTCTCATATGAGGCAGG